>OMMV01194594.1:0-10074 GCA_900302635.1 Chatrabus melanurus
ATTATAGTCATGTCCTCTGCAGCGCTAATTTTAAATTTTTTTTTAAATGTATCCCTCCACTTTTGTTATGTACATACTGGAACCCCCTTCTGCCATGCTTGGGATATTAAGAACGAATGAATGATTACAGAAAGTCCCAGGTCCGCTTCTGACCTGGTCCTTTCTCTGTGGGGTTTGTATGTTCTCCCCGTGTTTGCGTGGGTTCCCTCCAGGTGCTCCGGCTTCCTCCCACTTCCAAAGATATGCAGGTTAGGTGAATTGGTGACTTTAAATTGATTGTGAGTGAGAGTATGAATGTGTTTGTCTGTCTACATGTGTCGGCCCTGCGATAGACTGGCGGCCAGTTCAGGGTGTACCATCTCACCCAATGACTGGCCGGATAGGCTTCAGCCTCCCGTGTGACCCTTAACAGGACTAAGCGGGTTAAGAAAATGGATAGATGGATAAATGATTAAATCAGTGCTGTAGACTGAATTTTTGGTGTTTTGCAGGCGGTTCTTGAATGCATCAGGCATTCCAACAGTAACTGAGGGTCAGGGGGCATTTAGAGGGATAATGTGTGCATTTTAGCGCTTGAGTCACTTGAGTCACAAGTTGCAAAAAGTTCCTTCAAAAATTTTGAAAACTAGCTAAATTTCTTGCTAGTAGCTATTTGAAAAAAAAAAAGTTGCCAGGGCACTCTGAAAAGTTGCTAAGTAGAGAAATAAGTTGCTGAGTTGGCAACACCGGGAGGCATCAGATAGAAATGTGTAAATTGTCCAGCTTTAAGAGAGTGCTCCATCACTATGGCCTGAATGGCTGGTAACCTAGGATGAAGTTATTAATCCAAAACTGACAATTTTTGAAAAATTGAAAGTCTATCTTGTAACTGTTATTTAATAACTATGGAACTAAAGAAGACATTAATTATAATTCACTTAATACATACGTTGTTTGATATAATGAATATGTGCAGTTGGGGAAAACTGAGTTTGAGAGCTTGTAGCCATGGTGTATGTAAACTGATGCAAATATTTGATGTGTATATGTGAAATGGTGATGCCTCCACTCTGCTAAGCAATCGCTGTTTAAGACAGCGACAGAATGTCTCCACTTTTGTCTGCCCTGTGACATTCTGTCAGACGAGCTCCATTTCTTCTTGAGTTGTGCCTCCTCGGTTGTTCACAAGGTTGTTTCTGGATTTCATGTTTTCCAATGTGCTTCTGTTGTCCAGTCGATGCCAGTCTCTGTAATCGTTTTGGTCTGCCGTTGAAGCACATGACCAATCGGCTGCCTTCTCCTAATGATGCTGTTCGTGTCATCCTACTTGGAACAGACAGACAAATATTGATTGATAATTGTTCTCGGCTGGGATGTAAGATTGATTTTTCTGAAGCAGGTGGTGTGGAAGGTGAATCATTTTAGTACATGCAAATTAAACACAAAGGAAAGTTAATCATGGTCGTCATTTTGGACAAAATGTGCAGGCCTATGTCAGATGAATGATTTGGATTGACTGAATTACTTTAACATCAGTAGCATGCTGTACTATTTGCAATGTATTAGTTGACAATAATGTAAAACATCTGTAGTAGAAAGATAAAATGTTCAGTGTCATAAATGTAGATCAGCAACCCAACTGTTGCTGTTATTTCCAAATTCAGTATCAGAAGACAACATGCTTCAATGAATAACTCCTACTGTATTTTCCAGACTATATATCGCACTGGCATATTTGTCGCATCTGTCCAAAAATGTGTCATGAAGAGTGAAAACCATATATAGGTTGCATCGGTCCATAAGTCGCCTTTATTTTTGAAACTGATACTGGTTCATGCAACAAGAAGCAAAATGAATATAATTGGTACATTATTTATTCATGATGCAAACACCGTGTTAGCAAGCAGAAGCTAATGGGCTAATTAAAGTTCTTGTACAAGCCACAAAGAACTCAAGAGTAAATGGCTTCTTGTCGCCACTGAACAGACGTCTGTTCAGTGCTACATGTGTGCACCTTTACCTCACTAAATGTAATTAAACATTTTAAAATGCCAATGGATTTTTAAAACATTATAGGTAGCCTTACCTTAGCTGTCCTACTCGTTGACGTCCGGCTTTCCCACAAAGTGCAAAAAATTTGAGTGCCAAGTAACATGAAGGTTATTGCCTATGTTTATTCAAGAGTGTGGTCTTTCAGTGTGAGAGCATGATTTATTAATTCCGCTGTGATGCTTATTCTCCTCTTGCAGTCAGTCTTCAAAGATATGCTTTGCAGAATGCAAATATTATTAATTTCACAACTTCTCTAAGACCCGGCACATCCTCCTCATTCAGATCTTCTTCGTCTTGTTCTACGGCGGCTGGCATCCAGCTTAATGGTGCATGCAGAGCAGGTAGCTCAGCGGATAAGGAGCTGGCCTGCCAATATGTAGACCTGGGTTCGAATCCCACTCATGCTACTTGTCTGTGTCCTTGGACAAGACACTTAATCTATGTTGTCTCAGTCCACCTAGGTGTAAAAATGGGTACTGGCCTTGGCTGGGGAAATAAATGTGAGGCACCATTGTAAAGCGCTTTGAGTATCTGCTAGATGGAAAAGCGCTATAAAAATGCAGTCCATTTATTTGCATTACCATCACCTTCTGCTCCGGAGTTTGGATCAGACAGTACCTCATTCAGATATGTATACAGGAGCAGCTTGTCACACATGTAGACAGTGCTATGTTGTGGCTGTAGATGATAATGCAGTATTTTTTTTACATATAAGTCAGTTCAAAATATGTTGTAGGACCAGCTAAACAAGTAAATAAAATGTGTGACTTAAATATAGTACTTTACCAACCAATGTGACCAAAGTACACTAACCCAATTGAATGCCATAGTACAAATGACCAGTGGTGGATGCTTGTTGCATAAGTGTACCTTCTGTTACCTATCAAATTCACATTTCTAGTCAGTCATAAATGATTGATGTCCTGCCCTCTCCTCATCAATACATTCCAAAGGACTGTGGGAATGACGATGTATTTCAGTGATGATCTGGATCCATAGTCTGTCTTTCTCCTGCCCTCTTCCTCTCTCTGGGCTCTATCTTGATGGAGGATGCTAAAACAAGTTGCACAGATGGGGAGAAATCCATTTGGGACGTGTCCGAGTGCACGTTGCTCTTTAAGGAATGAGAAATATGAGCGTAAAGCCGTGCATTGTGTGCCAAAGTGCTGGATTTATGGTGTTCATTATTCATGGGTGTGTTGTAGTCCAAATATGATATCATCTAATCAGAGTGGCACCTGTCCTTCCCTTTAAACTGGAGTGCGTCAGGCACACAGCACTGTGGTGTCAAGACAGCAAGGATTTCTGGCATATTAACGGATTCGTATCAACTTGTCAAGAGCGCACAGTGGCCAGTGACTACTAGTTTTCTGTGCTTCAAAAAATGTTTTCCCATACTGTCCTTTGTTTAATGGTTGTTTTCAGTTCATTTTCTTAGTGTGTTTTACAGCTTATAATATTGCTTGTGTTGCAACAGCTTTAAACATGCATGGCTGCATAATAATATTGTCATTATTTATCATGTGTTACCTGAACCAGTAATTTGTCTGTGCATGGCAGAGACACAGGGAGAGACAGCTGTCTTATAAATATGAGTTTTTTTCTCCATCCTCCCGTTTCCTCCCGTGCAGTTACTGCAGCTCTGCACATCACCCTTATTCTTAAAAATCGGAACCAGTACACTTCTTCTCCACTCATCAAGCATCCTCTCACTTTCCAAGACTTTATTAAACAATCTGGTTAAAAATTCCACTGCCATCTCTCCTAAACATTTCCATGCCTGCACTGATATGTCATCTGGACCAACTGCCTTTCCACTCTTCATCCTCTTCATAACTGTCCTCACTTCATCCTTACTAATACATTGCACTTCCTGATTTACTCTCTCGACATCATCCAGCCTTCTCTCTGTCTCTCATTCTCTTCATTCATTAGCTCCTCAAAATACTCCCTCCATCTTGTCAACACACACGCCTCACTTGTCAGCACATTACCATCTGCATCCTTTACCTGCTGGCCTTCTTTTGCAGCTCGGACCCTCTGTCTGGCTAAATGGTACAAGTCCGTTTCTCCTTCCTTACTGTTCAACTTCATGTACCGCTCACTATATGCCCCTTCCTTAGTCTTTGCTACTTCTCTTTTCATCTTATGCTGCATCTCCTTGTACTCCTGTCTACTTTCATCATCACGTAGTATCTCTCTCTTTTTCCTCTCTCTCTCTCTGAAGTGTAGCTTTAAATGAAAAAATATGTAATTTTTAGGAGATCACTTAAACAGACCGGGGGGGGGAGCTTGGTAGCGGTCTATTGAAGACTCCATGGTGAGTAAAATGACTACCGTAGTTGGAGAATAGTTAGAGACACGTTCGTGAAAATAAGCAATCATTCATTTGCCACCAGGGTTTTAAACATGTTGAAAACCCGCAGGCAAGTGAAATTGAGGTGAGCATGTAATTAGCGAATGGGAATACTGATTCTGACTGGTTAGAGAATAATTTCACATTAAATTTAGACCAAGAGCTGAATTAGATGAATGGCCATTCATTTCACTCGCCAATCGGTCTCATGACCAATAAGATACGGGCTTTACCAGTCATGCTGCTGTAACGGTGGCCAGCAGGTGGTGCTGTGCAGTGAAGTAAACCCCACTCCCCAATGCCAAAAGATGTCCTAGCGACAGACGCTAGAGCCCTTGGGTTTTAGCCTCGTGGTTAAAGCGCCCGCCTCCCACGCTGGTTACACTGCCAACATTCAAAGTCCCGACTCTCACTTACACACTTCTAACTTTTCTCCTCTCCCGCTGCCTTCAGACATGTTTTCCACCTCTTCTCCTTCTTCTTCGCTCAATTTCCACGGACACCCTGTTGGACAACAGCACCGGTGGCAGTTGTTGTTAACCCGGGCCTCGACCGATCCAGTATAGAAATTTGATTTGTGATCTGAATGTTTGGTTTGGCAAATTTTACACCGGATGCCCTTCCTGATGCAACCCTACTCATTTATCCAGGCTTGGGACCGGCACTCAGAATGTACTGGCTGTACACCCCATGTGGCTGAGTTATAGAAACCTGTGTCAGGTGGAAAATAGCAGTGTCACCCCCTGTCTCTTCCCCTCCTGCTGCATGTTCACACTTTGTAACTCTCATGAGAACCATTGTTTTTATTTATTTATGTTTGCATTGGCGGAGATAACCACTGTATTTTGTCAGAATTAATTCAAAGCAAAGCGTCACAGAGTTGCAGGTCGTTTAATTGTTTCACATGTTTGAAAAAAAAAAAGTTCCATCACTGTACATCTGACAGAAATAATTTTGCAGTCTTTCAAGATCCAAAAGTAAAATGGCTCACTGTTTTTGTGGCGTTTTGCTTTGAGTTCTCACTACCGTGTTTGATGGAAAACAGAAACACAGAAAACTCACTGATTTTAGCTTGTTAATTAGGTGTTTTATCTGCCTCATTTGAGAGGCTAGCACATTTATTTCACTAATATAGCAGCTCTGTATCTAGTTCTTCATGAAGTTAATTTCAAAATAACTTTACCTTGAATCAAGAGCAAAATTCTCACTCAGATTAAATCCGATTAAAGCTTTGCCAAATCACTTATAAAAAAGGTTACTGTGCAGAAAATTGTGTGTGAGGGGAAACGAGCTGACAGAGAGCTGCGGCGAAATGAGTGGCATCCAAACAAATTAATACTTGTTTTTTTTCCTGACCTGGCGGGGGTTCTTCAAGTCACAGACTAGTTATGTATTTTGTAAATAAAATTAAAAAAATATTGGCGACTAACCTGGTTGCCACATGGAGAGCTTTGAAACAGATTTTAATGGGTGTTGAGGCGTGTCGCGGCTCTAACAAGAACCCTGCTACAGGGAGCCTCTGCGGGTGGGCTAAAGAGCCGCATGAGGCTCTGTAGCCACAGGTTGCCGAGCCCACGGTCTAGTGTAAAGAACTGATTCTCAAAAATACGGAACAAAGTGCGTTCCGTACTAATTCAAAACGGAACACATCTTTTATACTTCAAATATGGGACAATTCCGTATTTTACGGAACAGTTGGCAACCCTAAATGCAACATACTGTCACATCTTTTGTGGGTCAAAGTCTTTGGATTCATACTGAGCGACATCATTTTTGCATTCAGCTGCACCCAGTAGCAGATCTGGGAGAGATCCTCGTGGTGGATTTGGCACACCTTTTATGTCACGCGCGCTTCCTGCCACAACTTCAGTCCTACATGGAGAAAACGCGTGCAGCTTTTGGTGCTCCTAAGCTGTCTCCCAGCCAACTACTCATCAGCACCTACTCTGCTGAACTTCTGAGAGCTGACAGGACCAGGTGTGCACAGAACGGCATGGCTGCCATACTGAGCGACAATTATTCCAGAAAATAAGTGCTCCACAGCACGAACAGTAAACCAAGCCATTATCTGTCGCTTTCAGATTCTGTACCTAACACTCGCACCCCATGACTTTGAACCATGAATTTTCTTGTTAGGAAGCAGGTGCATGAGTGCGTCACTCTTCCATTCCTGAAATAGGCGTTGCTCTGCACAAATCCATAGATCAAGAGCTTACGTGTTTTCAGAAATAGTTTTCTCACCTATATAAGGTTTTCCAAACAAATCTCTGATCGTGCTTTACAAGTTAAAACATGCTTTAAAGTTAAAACATCTAAAATATATGTTTTACAGTGGACGCTTTTTGCAGAAATTCATTGTCGTGGTAATTTTCCTGTTAGTACAATAATCAATAAGAACCAGTGCCAACCAACTTTTGCAAAAGGGTCAAAATACACACAGTCTGTCTGTCTGTTCGGGTGCTCCTAAAATATGAAAGTTTCAGAAAATCATTCTCCAAGTTTTCATTATGCGATCCCAACTGTAAAATTGACACAGTTAAAATATTAAGGAAAAAAAAATTAGGACTTGCCCAACTCAATCAAACGTTACATTATTTTGTTATTTAATTCACAAACAAGAATAATGACAAAAATATTAACTCATAAGGAACAAACTTGTTATATCAATGTAGTACTACATGTAGTCATTTTTGTCATTAAAACAATACATATCAGACATTAGCCATTACGGGGACGGGTCATTATTCTGAAGGTCCATTGTTCCGAAGTTTTAGGGGTAGGGTTAGGGTTGGAATACTCAAGGGTGTGAAAGGTGTGAAAACTAATATGTCACCATGAAAGGGTTTTACATGTCAAATGTCAGTTGCCATGTAAGTGGCAGTCACACGCCTGTTGAAATAGGCAAGAGTGTGTAGAGGTGTGAAAACTATACGTCAACTTGGTAAGTTTGAATTCTATTTTGCTCCATTTTACTAAGTTTGAACTGCATATAACCATTTTTTAACAATTTTCGGACCAGTGGGCTTTGGACCAGTGGGCCTTCGGAATATTGACTAGTCACCATATTGCTATAACACTATGCATTACATCTTGTATGTGCCTTGGTTATTTGATGTTCTCCGAAAGCTGAAAAAAGAAAAAAAAAAACAGTTTGGGGGATTTTCAACAGCACTGGGCAAGTCCTAAATATTCTACTATTTTCAAAATATTTTAGATATAGAGTCCCCATATGAGGCATCACCAAATGGTGGGTTGGAGGATAAAAAATATGCAACATGAATTTTTTCTATATTTGATGGGAACACCCTACTGTCTGTTCAATAAAGAATGCCCAAACCTACAACTTTTTATAGAGTAAATAAGCGGGGAGCGAGAAGGAAGCGGGCACCGAGCACAGCTGATGAGGAGCATTTCTTTCCCAACTGAGTCAAAATAACATTCCAACAGTGTCAAAACCAAGTTACACAACAGAGTTTAGCTGAGAATAGCTGCAGGTTATGAAATAACCTCAGTGGTGGGCACAGTTCAGCTAACAGTTAATTAGCGAAGCTAACTTTTACTTCACGGATTAGCTTTTCAGCTAAGTTTGAAAACCATTAGCAGAGCAATTACCTTCCTTTTAATTTAGTTCCACTAACTTTAAGTCAGCTAACATTTTCTTTTGAATAAAGTGTAACGGTCAGAAATGTTTAAACCCTAAAGTCATACACGTTTGTTCCTGTTGGAGTTTATACACTAATCCAAAAAGTGAAATTGACACATCGCATCGAAGGCGACAAGCGTCACCTCGAAGAGATGGTCGAGGTCAAGCCAGAGTAAATGCATTAATTAAATGATTAAAATTATTTTCCAGGTAAATTTTTATTTCTTATTCGTATAATACTGAATGGAAACTACTGTTTGATTTCATTTGATCATTTAATTATTTATGTACACCTTGATCATCATCAGATCTTGGCATGCTAAACCTTCTTGGGAACCTCCATGTTTACGCTACACCAGATTCAAATCTCAGCTCTTTAGGTCTGTTTTTCAGGGTTTTACAGCCCAAAAAAAAACCCCAAGCCAAAGCTAAATTCATATCACAAAAGTTAGCGGTTAGCATTAGCTTCAACTCAATGTTAGCTATTTATCGGTTTAGTGTTATCACAGTTAACATTTCAGTTAGCGGATTAGCTCTTATCAAAGCTAACTTTTAGGTTAGTTGTGCCCACCACTGATAGAATGATATATGTAAAATTCCTGCCACTACATTCATATGTTACAATTTTATTAGAAACTACATTACAAAATTCAGGGCTATCAAGTTTTGAACTCAGTTCAGAGTGAAGATTTTGTCGGGGGGGTAGTGGGTGGTAGGGGCATTAACCCAAGATTATGGTTATTAAGGATTAAAATTTCTTATGTTTATGATTTATTATTATTCATTGATAGATAGGCCCATAGCTTCGTGGTTCCCAAACTTTTTCTGCTTGGCCCCCCTTTTGGAGATGTATTTTGCCCCGCGCCTACAATCCGACATGGACGTTTTTGCCTCGAAATTTTGCTTGAATTTATTTTTCCACTTGAACATTGAAATTCACACAAAACTGCTTATTGTACAAAATAAAACAAACCGAGTGAATATCACCTTTAGGCCTACATGGTATTTAAAAGTAATGTGCACCATGTATTGAAAATGCATGAAGCCTTTTTTGTGCAACAGCACTCACTGCTTTGAACTAGCGGTGGGTGATATGGGCAAAAAATAATATCTCGATTTTTTGGGGGGATTTTGACAATGTTCTTAAAAATGTGTAAGTCTTAGTACTAGTAGGCATTAATTGTTGCTTAGTAATGACATTAATGGACACAACGTTTAAAGAAAACAGCTCTTTTTTAAGTAAAAACAATAAAAAAAAAAACGATCACAAGAGCAAATATTACCTTCTCTCTCATACTAAGTTTTGAAGTCAACGTCTCTCACCTGACCTGGCTAACCTGCAGACTCAGACTAGAAACAAGGACAACACCACAACTAAAAGAAAAACTCAAATTGGTGTGGCCGTAATAAGCATGTGACAACCGACCCCGGTCTCCCCTCCTGCATGCAGTAGGGGCACTTAAGCCTGTATCTCATTAATGACTGTTGGAAGACTGAATTTTTAGAGGACTGCTAGACAAATTTGAAGTTTTTGGCGCCCGCTCTTTCTACTGACCACTGTGTAGCGACTCTTTTTTAGGAGACGACTCCAGCCGGATCACCTAAAGTTTACCCTACAACAATGCTATTTTTTTGATTGGGTGTTGAGTAGCTATATTTCTTTTTTGATTGGATGGTGTGTGGCAAGCTCCTTCTGAACTCTGCAGGAAATCTCCTTGATGCCTGCACGTCCTTGCTGGTTTAAAAAAAAGTGATGGGCTTTGTCCTAGTAATTTCTCTGCATGATAAATACAAGATGTATAGCCCATGAGCCCAAAGCCAATTTTGAACTAATTGGTACCACTTAAGGTGAATAAACAACACTTACAATCTAGCCTCAGTATACCATGGCCTACACAAAAATATATGATAGCCATCTCATGGTGGTAGCTGTAGCTAGGTAGGTTTCAACGAAGGATTACACAGGGGTCAAAATTTAAAAATCCTCCAATCATATTGAAACATATACCATATTATTTGCCTGATCATATAGATTCTATCTATG
>OMMV01194602.1:0-11187 GCA_900302635.1 Chatrabus melanurus
ACAGCCAAAGGCTCCACAATTAACTCAAAATTATGCCAGTCATTCAGAAGCATTTACAAGTAATTCCATAATTTTCTGGAATATTCTATGCTATTTAATTAATTAAATTGATCTGTTTCCTTGTATGAAAATCCTTCTCTGTTCCACTCCACATTAAGCTGTTGGTGCAAAAGACAAAATTTGCACTATGCAGTTTCTCTAATCACTGCCACAAAAGCCTGTATTGCCTTTAGAGTTATCATAGGCGTCTTCTTGGCTTCCCTCACTCGTCTCCTTCTTGCACAGTTGCTCAGTTTTCAGGAATTATACTCCAGACAGATTTACCAGACAGTACCATACTGTTTATACTCATTAGTGATTGATATAAATGAAGTCCATGACATATTCAATGACTTGGAAATGTTCATGGATACCATACATCCTTTGCCTTGTCTGAAGAAAAACTGACTGCAAAGTGATGATTTGTTTTAATTATAATACTTATATGTAATTTGGTCAATTATTTATGGACTCTGAAAATGGGGGGATTACATAGAAAATGGCTGTAACTCTTCAATGGTTACTTTTTTTTGTTAAACCTGTTGAAAGCAGAAAGTATACACTACAAGCACATATTGACTGTTTCGTTTCAACTACATTGTGGTGGTGTACAGAAGCAAAATTACAAAAACTGTGTCACTGTCCAAATACTTATGCATCTGACCATATAGTATCAATAATAGTCTGTGTCTTAATTGTGCCACCCACCTAAAAAGTTCTCCCCTGCAGAAAGAACAAAGTAAAACAGCCAAGGAGCCTCCCTCTGTGCAGCTGAGGAGGAGCCTATTGTGGCCTGGAGGGAGCTCAAAAAGGCCTCATATGGGAACGAGTGGCGAATGTCCGACAACGCCGGAATAAAAAAGTGAAAGATCTGCTCAGTGAATGGTGATGAGATGAACTCCTCTGTAAAGGTGGTAAAAACAAACTGCCTGAAAGACAACAAGCATAGATATTTTAGGAACAAAATAATCGAAATTAATACAGAAATTAAGAGAGACAATTGTTCCAACGACACCCTGCTCTTTCTGCGTCATGAATGTTCCAATATTGTCTCTCCAAACAGAGTTACTTTGTATGGCTCGGTCACACATCTGGTGGCCCAAGTCAGATAATTAGTTGTTGGAGTCAGTGTGTACACAGGTTTCTCTCACTCCCGCCTTGCTTTTCTTCAAAGAAGAAAAGAAGTCCCCTGGCCGTTTGTTACTCAGAATGCTTCAAACTGAGGGCAAACAGCCTGATGAGCTGCACTCTGGCGAGCAAATGAGTCTGAGGACCTTTTATGGCCTGTTGTAAATTGGCCTCTGAAGCAATTACTGCTTCACCACGGACTCAGAAGGACTAAAAACTGCTGTAGTTTGTCCGATCAGTTTAATGAATGATTTTAAAAGACAATGACTTTTCCTTCCCGTCATCATGCAGCCATTGGTTCTCCATAATCACAAAAGAGCAATATGCAAGCACTGCAGAAATGACCAATCAATCTTTCTAGTCAACCATAGTGAGACAAAGTGCAGTCTTTTAAAGTGACACTCGATTTTTGGGGGGAGAACAAAAGCGATACGTTGGACATAAAAGTAATTTCAAGCTGTCATAATAAAATCCTCTGGGTCCTGAGCCTTTAAGATCAGGAGACACCTGGGAAGAGCTTATGCAGTCATGAGGTCACTGGACAGAGGTGTTTGGCGATGCCGATATCTTTGCAGGAGAACGAAGGAAAAGTCTTTAGGGTCCTGGTGCTTCATGTCTTATTGTATGGTTGTGAGACTTGGACGTAGGGCTGGACGATATGGCCTAAAATTCATATTGCGGTATAATTTGGAGCATATTGCGGTAACGTATATATTGCGATATATTCTTCGGTATGTAAATTTCAATATAATTGAATGGGTAACATACTCCCATAGCAAATGCATTGCAGCAGGAAGGTGTATTCTTAACTGATAAGAAATTTCAAATAGTGTAGAATGCATTTTAAGAACATTTGTGTTCGGACCCAGAAGTGCGCTGAACCTGCAGCACGCTCTCTAACGGAGCACGAGGCTGTTTAAACAGGCTGCGTTCGCGCGACTTCACGTAGCAGCACCTGCAGCTGCGCGACTCAGTGTGATTTAACCGCAACTGAATCGAAATTAACGCAGTTCTCACTTTAAAAACAAGTCACATACACAAAAATCACATGATTATGTAAACTTTGCAATTAATCCACAGTTCACTTGCGTGCTGAACTGTGGGGGCGGTCCGTACGGATCAACAATGAGTTGTTAGATCACCACCTATCGCGGTTTGACGGTATAATTAAAATCTCTACCCCTGGGCAAATTTATATAGTTTATATCGTCTACCATTTATACCACCCACCCCTACTTGGACGCTAACCAGTGTCCCCGCAAACACTGCGTGGGCTTCTAATCGGTTTATGGCGTACTGGATTTAGCTTCCTCGTATCATGGACGCATTTTTACGAGTTGGTGGCAGAGGCGTGCAATGGGGCAAAAAGTATAGTACAAAAATGCACGGTACGTGATGTCATCATGCAATAGGGCAAATAATGAATGTCATGTGACGTACAATCCACCAATCAAATGGCAAGGATTTATTTAGGTGTCATATAAAACCAATGATGAATGTTTTCCATTCGTGCAATGGAAAGAATATTTTCAACTCATGCATATATTCTTACCATTGCACTCAAACATTTATTATTCCAGACTGGACTCAACATTTTCACAAAGTGCTCAGATATTTCTCCAGTAGTAATCCTGCTGTCAATCCAGCAAATGAACAAAATAAACGCACACAGGAAAAAAAACATCTTAAACTTCTCAGCATTTGCAGTAGTTTCGAATGCACAAAACAACCTGGCCAGCTGGAAAATACTTTTAAGCCGTACAAATGGCCACATGACAAATACCTGATTAACTAATAATTCTTGTGACACACTGTTCTAACCTCATGTTGCCCTTCGTGCTCTTCCTGTGTATGTCACAGTTCACCTGCTCATCAGTAGGCAACTCCCAATGAGTGCCAAATGTGGTAAAAAATGTCCTTGGAGAACTGATTAAGGATCTTACATGACTGAATACTTCAGGTGCATATAGACTAGTATTTGTCTTTCTTAAGAAATCGTTCCTGCTGAATAACATCATGTATCCTAGCTGAACAACTCACAGCCACGTATCAGACAGCAACTGACTAGTTGCCCGTTATGCTGCAACAACCCAGCTTCTGCTCAAAGTTAAAGTTCATATAATGCCAACCTGCTGTGATCTGACCTGTTCTTGTGGGCATTTTACTTGTGTGTCCTGTACCTTGTGCTTTTTGTGCAGGAAGAGTAGGTAAAGTGCAGGGGTTTGAGGATGTGATCCAACAGTGTCCTTGCCAGAGGGACAGAGGGAGCGCCACTGTACTCCAGACTAGAAGGGAGCCTGTGATTCACAAGAATATACAGTGACCTGTAGTATCCTGAAGAAAAAAAAAAATACAAAAAACAATTACCACTCAAAAACAAAGTTGAGACACCACAAAGGAAAGGAAATCCACTTTACAAATAAAAAGCAGCAGATATTCCTTACTTTTGTTGATAGCCATTTCAGTTTATTTCAACAGTTGTTTAAATGCTCCTGATTAAACAGCCATTCAGACAACACACTGCAGCTAAAGCTGTTTTATTTGACAAAATTAAACGGGACGCTTTGCATAGCGTTAAAAAGTCTCGTACGTCTCGTACTTTGTACGGAGGCCAATGGCGACCCGTTCGTCACAAATGCGGCCGATTCTTGCGCTCGGCGGCCGATTTTGCAGCGTGATGATCAGACGGCAGCCGAACAAAAATCTGGTCAAAAATCAACATATTTCAGTGACATTCCTGGGGCTGCAGAGGTGTTTGTTGATTGATCAATTTAGGATAAATGAAACCCGAATCATTAATCATTAAATCCGTGTGCGTCTCCTGTCGGTGTGCAGGAGACGCGCGCTGATTCAGCTCATTCGCTCTTGTCATGTCAGTTGCATTCAGTAAACAGCACAGTGCATGTTTAAAAAGAAGATTAACACACTGCTTCGCATTAAATACGCAACAAGTCTATTTATTAACGCAGAACATAAACAGTTGTTTCAGTCTGGCTGTCTCTGTGCCAACGCACACCCGCGGTGAAAGTTTATAAAAAAAAAATTTAAATAAAAAATTTTTATTTTTTATTTTTAAATCACTCTCCTTTCCTTCAAATATACACTAGGTGTGTTTCTGATACATGGCGTATGTGGTGTAAACTTTTTACCACAGCGCTTTCCACATAAATAAATGAGTTTTCTGTGGGTTTTCTTCCTGCTGACAGAGACTGTGCAGGCGCGTAGCCAGACGGGCGAGGGGTGGGAACGGCCCCCAAACCCCCTCAGAATAAAGATCCACTTTTGAAGAAATTTCACTTTTTTTTTTTGCACATAACAATACTGTAAATAATAATTATTATTATTATAATGCAAATATGTATTTATTTTTGTAAGCAAATTATACAGTTTTTGGCTTCCTTAAATATTTATATTTATACATTTCCCAAGTTTGTGTCTAAACCTTTTTTCAGGAGGTTGGTGAGTGACGATTTCAAATGACTAAGTAGAGCAGAGGCTGAAAATGGCAACCACCAAAAAAGTATGGAGGCCGAAAAAAAAATTTATGTCGAGGGCAGATGTGAGGCCGATTTTATTCCAAAGAAGTATGGAGGCCGAAATTTTTTTTAACACCATGACGCTTTGTGTTCCACTGCTGACATCTTTTTCAACAGCAGTGCTGATAAATCACATTCTGTAGTTGTACCTGCGCACAGTAATCATTCAGTACTGTGTATATTTTAGAACATTCTAAACAAAGATTTTAAAAAAATAGAAAAATACTCCATCACATGTCAGATACATTTAACAGTCACACACATGGTCAACTTCTCTAAACACCCTTTGATGATTAACAAGCCTGAAGATCATTAGTTTGTCCAACATTTTTATCATTATTTATATTTCAGTCATAGCTCAGTTTAAAATGTTTTTAAAAAATTTTTTTGATATAGCTACTTTTAAAACAATTACTTTTAACATCACAAGGACAATGGTAATAGGTTTTTTTTTTTAATACATTTCTGAATTATAAGAAATAATGGATGAACTATATAAGATGTGAATAATATGATGATGTAGTCATTAAAGAAAATCATCTTTGGTGCAGCAATAATTCCAATAATTCTTTTTCCGCTACAAGGTGAATAAAAGCCCAATCAGTCAGTAGTGACTATTGCTGTGAACCACCTCTTACCTTTCTGTATCATGTAGTGCAAAATCTGCTCGAGTACTGAAGCTACATAATCAGCAGCTGGAATAACTGGAAGATAAATTCGCTCTGAAGAAAACGTTTCTAGCATCCGCATTGGGACTGTAACATTTAAACTGTCATCAGTGCAGTTCTGCAGTAGTCTAGGAGACAGAAAGAAGTTCAAATAATGAATACCCTCATTTCTTCAAATAGCAATTACAGTGCATTTCCATTGTACAGCTAGCAGCTACACAGAGTTAGCATTTGTCAAGTACCATACCTGCAGCAAAAGCCTAAGAGCCTCTTGATCTGAAACATACATGTCTGTCTCTGTGGGCTCACCAACAGCTTCACAAACTGACTGTGGTGTTTCACCAAATTCTGGCACAACCATATCTTTAGAAACACACAGACACGGTTTGTGGGATACACAGAAGGCTATGACACAAACTTAAATTCATGGCTGTAACAATACTTGTGAAACATCCAAAAAAAAACAAAAAAACAACAACTTGCGATTAAAAGGCATCAAACCTAAGATTATTGCAGTATAATTGGTTTATGCGTACCTATGTAACGCCAGAAACGCTTAATAAATATAACAGAACTTTGCCCGACCTGTGCATTAAATGTAGAAATGAAAAGGGTACGCTTTTTCACTGCCTCTGGCAGTGTGTTCAAATAAAAATATTTTGGGAAGAAGTGAGAGTTTGCATCCAGGACATAATTTCTATACAAATACCTTTCTGACCCTAAACTTTTCATATTAGGTTTGTATCCAAATAATTATAATATCTCACAGAATCAAAAGAGGTTTTTGAACATATGTTTATTATTGGCAAGGAGTCTCATTGCTGTAACATGGAAAAGGACTAACAAGGCCGAACATGAAAGAATGGTTTTCTACTTTAGCTACAACACTGCCAACAGAAAAAATTACTTATTTTATCAGGGGTAAACATTCACTCTTTCAAAGTATCTGGAGCCCTTTCTTAATTTATCTAGAGAACTGATTTGACCTCAATGTTGGCGATATCTGATGAGCTCTCTACAAAAAGCTTTTTGTGATTTCCAAATGATGTTCTGAAATGCCTTAAGCAGCTTGACATGATAAATATGTTTAGATGGAGAATTGTGAATTAAGATGATTCTCAACTGACTCAATTGTTTTTCTTTTTTGTTCATTTTACACATATGTATCATTATTTCAATAAAAAATATTGTTGGTAAAAAAAAAATTTTAAAAAGGCATCAAAACATTCTCACCAATCTATGTGTATCCACGCTCTGCCTGTAGAAAAATATGAGCTGCCTCGATAAGAGGCACAGACCAGCACCGTCTAAGACGTGTGATCCACCTGCCTGCAGCTGGTTGACACAGTCATCAAACTTGGCTCTCTGGATGGCATACTGAAAGACAAAGTTCAAAGGTCCCAGATTACAAATAATCAGCGTTATTACCGCTATTACTTCCACACATTAAAACAAATTAAGACAATATGAAGTGATAAAACAGCAAACAAGTAGAAAAAAGTACAGGCTCAAACTGAGTGGAAATCCATCCAAAACATTTTTAGAGGCCACCTAAATTTTCATGCATGTCCGCCATCTTCTTTGAATTTTCCCAGAAAGTTCTTCTTCTTCAGATACCAGGCTCCAGCTGCCTCATGGGATGGTGTGTGGTAGTCCGTTTGCACACTATGGAGGTAGTAGATCATCCGGGTACCGTTCTGCTATTAATAAATGCCTACTGAGCATTCGGATACCATATGGATTGTGACGTACTGCTTTTTGCCCACTATGAGTATTCGCATGTAGCTATGGTGTTAGTTCCACTTTGCCAAAAGACAGACTAGGATTAAGGCAGCAGCAAACTTTAAACTGTGGTAGCATAATAATTCTCCACCAGGTTGGAAATCCTAGTTTGTACCGGCTTCAACCACTCACACTGAGGGGTGAGATCAAACAGTCTGTCCTAAAAGAAACGATCACATTACATGAGGACACAGACAAACTCAGCAGAGTCTGCTAGAAGACGCATGAGAGACTTTTTTTTAAATGATCGATTTAAGTGAATTCCATAAGATATGTAGCACTTGAATGATCCAGCATGTAGGTGTTTAGGATTTGGAAAAGGCCAAGGCAGACACCCGCGTTTCACGTGGCTGCAGCAGATAGATGGTTACGTTCGAGAGGTGGGGATGCACCGGTTGTCTGCCTGAGTGGTTGCCATCAAGGACCCAAGGCAGTTCCGTAGTGTGGTGGATGCGGTGGCTCACGGGACCGGCACATGCACCCAGACCTGACCTGACCTACAGGTGACCTGACTGGGATCTTTTGTTAACACGTGGTGCATGCTGGATCTGCAGCGTGACTATGAAAATGGTAAAAAGAACACACTGAATCAAATATATTCTCATTATTCTAATTTGGGCAGTATGAATATGTGGAAATAAATCACATGTGTATGGGATCTGCATGCGCAAACCAGTGCCTTTGCATCTGGGAAGTCAAAACCATGTAAATGCAGGTCTCAGATATGGGCCACTTTAAAAAGGCATTATATAAACACACCGCCACCCCCCAAAAAAAATAAATTAAAAAAAACAAAAAAACAACTCAATTATAGGCAGGAAAATCATAATTGGGCATGAAAACCTGTGGTGTACAGCTGTAGTTTACATCCACTCATCATGGCAATATTGACCTTTCAATTATTTTTGTGAATTGTTCTTTTTCTGGGGCAGACTGATTGTACAACAGATATCTTGATTTTTTTTTTTTAACATGATTATAGTGCACACATTTTAATTTATGTTGGGTTTTCTGTATTCAACACAGACTCAAAAATAAATATACAGCACCTCAAATATTTGAAACTTGTGGTAGCCATCATCAAGCTTCTGGCAGAATTCTGCTTGGATATTTGACCACTCTTGTTGTCAAAATTGGTAGAGTTCAATTCAATTTCTTGGTTAAATTAATTGGCTAAATTAATCATTTATTAATATTCATTTAATTAATAATTTAAGTAGATATATGTATAATTTTGACATATTGATTCCAGAAAACCCAAAATAAATTAACCCAACACTGAATTACTCCTTAAAAAAGAAAAAAAAGAAAAAAAAGACTCATTATTAACAAGCTATTAGAAGTGCAATTAAGTCTTCCTTGAAAATGTCCATTCAAAAATTCTGAAAAAAAAAACCATGTCTGTCACTCCAAAAGTAAGTGATTAAACATTACAGGGCATTTGGAAACTTAGACAATTCTTGTAGACTTACCTGTTGTTTTAAGTCCTGGTAGCCACGTATGTAGGACTGAATGATGATGGCATTTTTCAGTCGTCTTCTCTCATCCTGAAAATAACAACACATCTTAAAACTAATATCACTGAGAATATATCCAAAGCAGAAGCTTAGAAGGTCTACTTCAATTTTTGTTTCTTCAGCATTTGCCGTTTTCAACTTTATTACCATATTTATTCACTGAACTTGCTTGTGTAAAGTATCATAAAGCATTTTAATTGTGTGATTTAGGATCGTTATCATAGATAATGGATCCAAATTTATTTTTTTTTAAAAGTTTTGTTTTATTATCAGCTTGTCAAGGTTAGGTACCTCTCTCTTTCGTCTTTCTTCTTGAGTGCGGTGCAAGAGAGATGCCTTCGCCTCCTGAAAAACAACATGAGATTTCCTGAAAATCCACTTCAATGATCGCTACTTCAAGCATTTTATTATCAAGAGACTAGAATATTAATCATGAAGTGTCTATACAACTGGGCACATAAATATTTTGACAGTGACTTTTTTTGTAATTTTGCCACTGTGCACCACCAGAATAGAGTTGAAATGCCGCAATCAAGGCGTGATTCAAGAGCAGACTTTCAGCTTTAATTCAAAGGGTTAAACGAAATTATATGACAGCTAAATAAATCCTTGTCATTTGATTGGTGGATTGTACGTCACATGACATTGATCATTTGTCCCACTGTCGTCATGACGACTGACGTCATGGACCATGCATTCTGGTTCCATTTACCATGCATTTTTGTTCCATACGTTTTGCTCGATTGCATGCCTCCATCACCTTTTCGTAAAAATGTGTCCATGATACGAAGAAGCTAAATCCAGTACGTCATAAGCCAATTACAAGCTTACGCAGTGTTCGCAGGGACATCTTTAGCGGTCGTAGAAGTGCTGTCAGATGAAGAATTGGACAAGTTCCTATCGTGATTTTCCGCTTCGGTCCTCATTCACCTCATGAAAATATTCTTACCATTGCACAAATTAAAAACATTCATTATTTGTATAATATTGCATTAACCATTAAGGAATTACAGCCATATTTATACAGTTACTCCGTTTTCAGAAATCAAAAGTATTTGGACAAATGAGCAATGATTATAAATATAAGTATTGTTGTTAATACGTGGAAGAAAATCCTTTGCAGTGAATGACTGCTTGAAGTCTGTAACCCATGGACATCAACAGATGCCGAGTTTCCTCCCTTGTGATTCTTTTAACTGCAGCCTTTTTCAGTTGCTGCTTGTTTGTACGTCTTTCCGTCTTCAGCAAGTGAAAAAAGTGCTCTATTGAGTTGAGGTCAGGTGACTGACTGGCCATTGAAGAATATTTTATTCCTTTGTCTTGAGAATCTCTTGGGTTGCTTTGGCAGTAAGTTTTGGGTCATTATCCATCTGCACTGTGAAGCGCCACCCTATCCCTTTGGCAGCATGTGGCTGAATCTGAGAAGATAGAACAGCCCTATACATTTCAGAATTCATTATGTTACTTCCATCAGCAGTTACATCATCAATAAACACCAGGGCCCCATTTCCATTGGCAGCCAAATGTGCCCATGTGATAACACTGCTTCCCCCATGTTTGACAGATGATGGGGTATACTTTGGATGAAGAATGTACCATGTTTTTGATTTGGCCACTCCTAAAGTTTCTGCTATCTGTCCCATAAGTTTATTTTATTTTTCAGTCTAATTATGGCCTACTTCACTTGCATTGAAACCACTTTGCACCGTCATTTTGAGAGTTCCGATGAACAACATCCAAATGCAAATTCAACACTTGGAATCAACTCCAGACCTTTAATCTGCTTAAACTGCCACAGAATAACAAGGGAACAAGCCACACCTGGCCATGCAACTGCTTGTCAATCAATTGTCCAATTATGTATGGCCTCTGAAAATGAGGGACTGTATATAAAAATGGTGGTAATTCCTTAATGGTTAATGCAATAATTTTGTTAAACCCTTGGAATTAAAGATGAAAGTCTACACTACAAGCACATCTTTATTGCTTCATTTCAAATCTACTGTGGTGCAGTACTGCCAACTTAGCGACTTTGTCGCAAGATCTAACGACTTTTCAGACCCCTTTAGCAACTTTTTTTCCCCAAAAAGTGGCTAGCGACAAATCTAGCGACTTTTTTGTCAAACCTTAGCGACTCACTGTACAACGTTGTCGTCAATACCGCCCCGTGAACGAGGCTTAAGCCCCTGCATCTCTCCTGCTTTGCATCTACAGTGACAGTCTCCGTTGTGCCCATGCCGCGTTCATGGTATGTCGTAAAGTCGGAAATTATGAGCTCCAACTCGGAAAAAACGATTTGAACGTGTGGTCGGGTTGGATTTTTTTGCTTGGAAACTCGGGCGGAAATTCAGTGCTCCGATTTATCCGACTTGATGCCGTAAGAACTACAATCATAGCGTCCTCCGTCATGACTGCTGAAACAGTAATATTACAGGTGCCATTTAATTACTTTTAACAAATGAATTACTTTTGTCTGTGATGTTTTCATTCTTTATATATTAGTGAAGTTGCAAGAGT
>OMMV01194610.1:0-11457 GCA_900302635.1 Chatrabus melanurus
ACATCAGACTCTACACTCTACAACTCCAGCAGGTGTCACCTTCAGAAGTTCTCCGACGATACAGCCATTGTTTGATGCGTGTCTGAGGGGGACGAACAGGAGTACAGGGCGGTCATCAAGGACTTTGTCAGCTGGTGTGGAGCTAACCAGCTCCAGATCAATGCCAGCAAGACAAAGGAGATGGTGATCGACTTCCGTAGGAAGGTGACACCGGCTGCTCCGGTGAACATCCAGGGGCTGGACATCGAGATGGAGGAGGATTATAAGTACCTGGGTGTTCACCTCAACAATAAACTGGACTGGTCCCACAACATAGACGCCCTGCACAAGAAGGGCCAAAGTCGCCTCCACCTCCTGAGGAGGCTGAGGTCATTCGGCATGTGCAGGGCTCTACTCAGAACCTTTTATGACATAGTGGTGGCATCTGCTATTTTTTATGCAGTCATCTGCTGGAGCAGCAGATCAACGGAGAGGGACAGGAGGCGGCTCAACAAGCTGGTACAGAGGGCAAGTGATGTTGCTGGCTGTCCTCTGGACTTTGTGGAGGAGGTGGGTGAGAGGAGGATGTTAAGAAAACTAACATCTATAAGGAACAACACCTCTCGCCCTCTCCATGAGACTGTGCTTGCCCTCAGCAGCTCCTTCAGTGATAGACTGGTGCACCCACGGTGCAAGAAGGAGCGCTTCCATCGATCATTCATCCCTCCAGCAGTCAGGCTGTATAATGAAGAACTCTGATGAGGTATTTCAACATGGAATACTTAGAATTAAAGTTTAAACAGATTGTTCAGTATATTGCCACTAGGGGGCAGTTTTTACCCCTTGTTGATCCTGTCAGTGATGTAACTTACTGTTTATTATCATTTAGGTTGTATTATCCAAATATATGGTATTTTCCTATTCAAAATTTAATATTTTGTCCTTTTGTAAGGTGTTTCTGAGAAGTAGCATACTTGTCAACGTGGTGCTAATTAGTAGCTAATTACTAATTAAGGAGTAACATTTCTTGTGGGAACTTTGAATTTCTGGATGCCCAAGACTACCCTGGACCTAAATCAAGTGAAGTTTATGTGCCCCCAGAGAGTTACCACAAACTCATAAATTGAGCCCCGTGCAAGATTTGTCCCATGGCCTATTTCATTGGGATCCTCAGGAGGGGCTAGATATGGCTGGGTGCTCTATTTTGTTGAAGAAGAATGTCCAACGAGCTTGCCTTAAGCTAGTCCCTACCCTCAAATGGGAGCACAGGACACCTCAGCTGACCCAACTGTGTGCACCCTGCTCCATTAACAGAGTTTTCATGGCCATTGTAGTTTGGCCCATTACACTGCAAATCAGCAGCAAATATTTCCTGCATCGAAGACTGAGAATCTTCACAGATTGTTAAAAGAATTGAGAATGAGCAGCTGACATTATGCCGCTTTGCATCATCATTTTACACACTAGTGTTGGGAATCGGACACGTCTTCCTCGCTCTGCAGTTTTCTCGAGCGAGTTATCAAACCATATTGAGCAATAAACAGAATGAATGCATGGACATCGGCAGACAACCTGACAATCCTGAGATAGCATGAATTGTCAGGTGTTGCATCATATTGTGGTGGACACAATATCTGACAGCAATTTTATACACTGCATGCACAATTAATAGTTGGTGTAATCCTCAGATTGTAGTCTTGAGGATTAATTTTA
The DNA here is from genome assembly GCA_900302635.1 of Chatrabus melanurus. Classification (NCBI taxonomy): domain Eukaryota; kingdom Metazoa; phylum Chordata; class Actinopteri; order Batrachoidiformes; family Batrachoididae; genus Chatrabus; species Chatrabus melanurus. The sequence goes on from OMMV01194610.1 coordinate 1,693, forward strand.
TTGTTGAACAAATACAATACTTTCTGTCAATCCAAAATGTTAATAAATCTCAAACATGAATGTATAACAATGTAAAAGTGAGTTTTGGCATTCTCAGGGGAATATATATGCATGTGCACAATTATTAGGCAACTATTAGTGTGCACAATTATTATGCAACTAAATGCAAAACTAAAATTTTCCCATCTCACTTCTTTATTTTCATTTGTTAGAGTAAGTATAACAAACATCTCAAAATGAACAAACACTTTTGACATTTCAAAAATATTCAGTGACCAATATAGCCACCTTTCTTTTCAGTAACTGCCATGAGCCTTCCATCCATGGAGTCTTTATCTGTTGATGATTAACTTTTCATGCAAGCAGCAACCACAGCCTCCGAAATGCTGTTCAAGGAAGTGTATTGTTTTCCCTCACTCCAGGTATGTTGCAGTTCTGGGATATGGTGGCACTGGAGGATAATGGGTTCCTGGTAGCATCATGTTTATTTCCTCTCAAGTCTTTTGCAGTTAATTTGCTTCTTTTCTTCTCCACATGTTTATAGCAACCCACTTGATTATTTGCAACAAAACATTTGATTGTTCGGTGATCACGTCTCAATAGCTGAGCTATTTCAAGAGTGTTGCATTCCTCTGAAAGGCATTTTACAATTTTTGACTTTTCAGTATCTGTCAAATCACTTTTTTGGCTCATTTGCCTGAGGTAAAGATGCTGCCTAATAATTATGCACATCTTGATATAGGGCGTTAATCACTTTAGGCCATACCATCCCTCATTACACAAATATATATATATATCACCTGAGAATGCTAAAATCCAATAAGCATTCAGGTTTATATAGCTTGAAGTTGGAAAGGTCAGAATACTCACTTGCCTAATAATTGTGTATGCAGTGTATATAAAAGTCAGATGACTGTGACTGGCCTCTCAGCAATCCACACACACATACACACACCCCCACACACAACCTCCACACAGTCCCACTTCCTTCACTTCCTTCCTTCCTGTCCAAATTTAACTAGATTGAAGTATTGATCAGTCAAGATCAAAGTTCAGTGCTAAATAAACAATTTATCTGATTTATAATCAGATAAAAGATGACTTTAATGTGATTCAATTCCATCTTTGATGCTTTTGATGGCTTTAAAAAAAAGACAATTAAAGCATTGGTTGCCTAACAACCATTCACATAATAAGCAGAGTGGGATGGGGCAATGTGCAAATACTTATGGACCTGAGTGTATATCTACGACTGCTTGATATGACTGCTAGATAGACTGCCCCAGCATGCCTAGCAGTCGTACTATCAAAGGCAAAGCAATCACAAATGTCAACAAGATTTCACACCAGGGCATCGCCTGGGTACCCTGCTAGAAATATATAAACTTGTGAATATCACCATCAGCGTTTCCTATGTTATTTTTGTAATCCAGATCCTGTGGGTCACAGAGCTCCATGAGTGTTTGGTGAAACTGAAGAGCAGAAAAGTGACTTGTTGTAAGCTGACAGCAGTCGTGTGACTTTTTTCAGCCGCTGAAATGGTTTTTAAAAAAATTGTTTTTATCCTCTCCATGTCTGTGACTTCTTTCCCAACAGTACAGTAAAAGGTTTTAATTATTTATTGTCGGTATGGTGTCAAAGAGCCGCACACACGGCTGCTCAGATATTTTGATGCCAGGCTACTGTTTAAATTAAAATACAATACAGATTGTTTTCTTTTTTGAAAATTGACCAGAGCTGTGCAGATAATCAATGGAATGGTCTGCAGTGGTTATGTGCGGGACTGCAGAATTTCTGCACTCGAGTCAATTCATACATGGCCGAGATCAATAAATTGCTTGAGCTCTGACTCGATCATCCCACTCTTCATAAATGTCACATCTTTCAAGCTTGCCTTGACTTTCTTTTGTGAATCTGACAATCGTTGTCAGAGCATGAAAGTGCTGTTGTGTCAAGAACTGCTACAGTATTTCGCATGGTTGTTTCGGGAGGAAAATGAATCATGGAACCAGATTTTTCACCTTTCCGAAGTGAAAAAAGCATGAGGGAAGCAGGTTGAGGAGGTGACGAGAAGGCGCCAGGTGGTGTGTGTGTAACTGCAGTAAAACGGAGAGACATTAGTTTTTATAACATTCCTGAAACAATGAGTGTGTTCTCTGACAAGAAGTGAAAAGAGATCTTAAAAAGGGAATCCCAATGTATTTGGAAAGACAGGTGAAAATGATTATGTGGGCCTGATCGAGCATAATCAGTCTCAGGGTTGTGTTATGTAAAAACCTCTGGACATTATCAAATTTCTGCTGAGGAGACTCATCTTGAAGGAAAGAAGTAGAAATACAGAACTTTCACCTTCTTTCAGGCCATGTGTATTTGGCATAGGCAGTGTGGATGATGAATACTAAAGTATACTGTCAGCAAAAAAAAGTATTTTTCCATGAAAAACCAAGAAAGATTATGGCAATAGTCTAAGCTAAAGTTTTGAAATCATTACCCACTGAGCATTTCAGGACATCTGCCACTATGAGATGGGTTCTCTGTACTGTAGTAAATACTGTTCAGTTCAGTTTGATCCATCCTCACATATATACACACTCATTCATTCATTTTCTATACCTGCTTATTCCAATTAAGGGTTGTGGGGGGCGGAGCCTATCCCAGCAGTCCAGGCCATCACAGGGCCACATATAGACAGACAAACACATTCACACTCTTACTCACACCTATGGGAAATTTAGAGTCACCAATTCAACTAATATGCATGTCTGGAAGTGGGACGAAGCCGGAGTACCCGGAGGGAACCCACGCAAACACGGGGAGAACATGCAAACTCCACACAGAAAGGACCCAGTCGGAAGCGAACCTGGAACCCTAGAGCTGTGAGGCAACAGTGCTAACCACTAATCCAACATGCTGCTTAAATACAGTCAGTGCCATAATTATTGGGACAGCGACACAACTTTTGTAATTCTGCTTCTGTACCACTTAGTGCTTAGCATAGTGTTCAAAAACTTTTTCAGCCTCTATACTTTTTTGAGAATAAAATCAGCCTCACATCTGCTCTTGGCATAATTTTTTTTCCCGGCTTCCATACTTTTTGGTGGTTGCCATTTTCGGCCTCCGCTCCACCTAGTCATGTGAAATCGTCACTCACCGACCTCATAAAAAAAGGTTTAGATACAAACTTGGGAAATATAAATATTTAAGGAGGCCAAAAACTCTATAATTGGCTTGCAAAATTGAAATTATTATTATTATTATTATTATTGTTATTATTATTATTATTATTACTATATTATTAACAGTATTGTTATTATGTGCAAAAAAGTAAAATGTCTTCAAAAGTGGATCTTTATTCTGAGGGGGTTGGGGGGGCTGTTTCCACCCCTCGCCCCTCTGGATACGCACCTGCACAGTCTCAGCAGGAAGAAAAAAGCTTTGTTTATTTATGTGGAAAGCGCTGTGGTAAGAAGTTTACATCACATTGTATCAGAAACACACCTGGTGTATTTTTGAAGAAAAGGAGAGTGATTTTTTTTTTTTTTTTCACAGTCGGTGCGCGTCGGCCCCGAAACAGCCAGGCTGAAACAGACTGTTGTTCTGCGTTAATAAATAGACTTGTGTTTTTAATGCGAAGCAGTGTGTTAATGTTCTTTTTAAACATGCCCTGTTCTGCGTAGTGAATGCAACCGCAGCACAATGCGCTGCATGAAAATGATCAGAGCAAATGAGCTGAATGACAGTGAGTCCTGCGCACCGCGACAGGAGATGTGCACGGATTTAACAGCCGCCGAGTGCAAGAAATAGCAGCCGAGTGCAACCATTGGCCGCATTTATGATGAACGGGTCGCCATCGGCCTCCGTACAAAGTACGGGATGTATGAGACTTTTTAACACTATGGCGCTTAGTATCACCACAATGGATTTGAAATGAAATCAAGATGTGCTTGTAATGGACACTTTCAGCTTTAATTCAAGTCAGAAGAAGTCCACCCTATACCGGCCCTGAGGCTCCTTGGTGCCTGCGCTTATCCCTATTAGCTCCCCAGCCATGGCTGGTATCCATTTACAGCTGGTTGGAAAGGGACAATGCAGATGAAGTGCCTTGTCCAAGCACACAGACAGGTAGCAGGAATTTAATTCAAGGGATAGAACAAAAACATTGCATTAACCATTTAGGAATTACACTCATTTTGACACATAATTCCTCCTTTGTCATCCTAACAATTGGCGGGGTCCCCAAGAAGTTGTTGGACATCATAGGCAGCCTATACTCAGGTACTGTGAGTGCTCTATGGAGCAGGAGCAGAATCTCTGAATGTTTCTCAATGATAAATGGTGTTTGTCAGGGATGTGTTCTGGCTTCTACAATGTTCAATGCTTGCATAGACTGGGTGTCGGGTGGGGTTGGGATGCTTTCCCCTATGCTTCCAGCACAGCACTGGCACAAAGCTAGCACTGTCCAATTGGACCATGTGACACTGTTGTATTCCATCTCAGATCTTCAAATCTTTATGAACCATTTGCATCCAGACTGCATGGATATTCTCAAAGACATAGGAATCCTTTGCAGAGGTCATCCTTACATACAATGTTGCATTCCCAAATTCCGCCACATCAATCTGGTTCTGTCACAGCCCCTGGACTTCCTCATTATTTCGTCTCAACAAACATGTGAATCTGTCCAATCTCTATTCCCTTCCTCAATCCTCATAACCAGCTACAAAGCAGCTGAAACCAACTGAAGCTGGCTTTGCTCAATATTCATTAGATTTAAGTTAACCCTTTATTGTTCTTTTCAACTATTTGGTAAAGCACATTTTGAGTCTCTATATCTTATTGAAACATGCACTGAACTTAACTCAACCTGAGGGAACCATCTCTCCCACTTGGTTTAGGTCTGTTATGCTCAGAAAATCCACCTCTGTCCAAAGGGTGTGTCAAGGTGGAAATACCAGAATACCTGTGGTTGAATGCACACCAGCAATGCTTTTCAACATGCCACGAGAAATAAAGGGGATCTAATGCCCAAAAACCTACTATTGCAGGTGGTTCTGTTGCACTAACACGCTGTTGAGGAAATTTTTGGGATTTCGCTGAGAAGTTTTAAGAGTCCTAGAATCTTCAAATACACCTTGCAGTGCAGTGGGACCCAGAGTAGTACCATCCCAGCTCACCCACCAACTTCAGCAGCCCTGCACCACCCTAGGGTGCCCTGATGTGTTACAAGGATGCAGGCACACAGCGCACCCCCACTAAGTCGACAAGGGACATAGCTACTGGAAAACAAGCATAGGTTTGTTGATTTTTACTATGTTCACTATGTTTGATTTTTACTTGTTTATGTATTCAGAGTTTTATCATAAAGGAAAATCTCGAGTATTTGGTAGAGAGCTGTATTTACATAACTATGTGGTGGTTTGAATAAATGAATGAAAATGTCTCAAATGAATACAAAATGCAAAGAATTGTTTTTTTCTGTGCAGTTTTCTTGCTGTGGCAATTAAAAGGTTAAACTGTTATGACCTTGAGTTTGGCCTTTCAAAGTCACCCACAGTCAAAGGTCATGTCACCAATAGAAAGGTGATATATGACTTTATATTAGTGTTCAATAGCATCTTTCTCAATATGCCCTTATGAAAGCACTGGGCACAAATTTTGCCATTGGTCTGTGACCTTGGGTTTTAACTTTTCTCAAAATCAAATCACTATGTCCTTGGCTGACCCCCTGTCATTCCACGAAGTTGGTCCAAATGAGATCAAAACTCTTTGAGTTATTATGTTCACACACAGGACTGAAACAATATCTCCACATGTGCAAACACTGTGTGTGGGTGTTGAGATTCAAAACTTAAAAACTGGTAGTTCAAATATGGTTCATCAAATTCAGATGGTGAAATTCATATCTGAACATAAGGGATGGATGTCGTGTGTTTTGGAATACGAAAACCCCAAAATAAATACATACAGGAATAAAGATTATGGAATTCCACAATGTGAAACTGAGTATTGAGATTTTGACAAAGTGCAATTTTGATCACATAACTACAGAAAGGTGGGTTTTAAAGTCAAACATTTCAGTGAAATAAATAGATATTTACATTTCAACATCAAGTATTCATCATGATTGTCAAAATTTAGTGTTCAGTTGCTGATACATTTCCAATAATTCTGACGGATTTGCTTCCTGACACAAAAATGTATTATCCCCACCCTCCTAGTCCCCCACATGCACGCACATGCACACCACACTTATTTTTCCCACAAACTCTGAGTGGGGGTTTTGGTCTTGCATCCACATAAAATCCCCACACAGGTCTTTACATGCCGTCTCTCTATTCCCTTACCCAGCACGGGGTCAGCTCTATGTTCCCCAGTACATATATTCCCCAGGACTGATAAAATGACACTTTTTGGTATAATTTTCCATATGATCTGAAATCCAAAGAAAATTTTCTGACCCCCAAAATAAGCAATTTTCTGATGGGACTCAAGTGATCTGGAATTGATCAACCTATCTTGCATGTATTTGCTGCACCATAATAATTTGAATGAATTGTAGATATTTTTCAAACCGTTATTTTGAACCCCAAATTATGGTAGTAATGTGAGAGTGGGAACTTGGCCCAATTTAAGCAACTCAAAAATGCCCATGTGACAAATGCATTGCTTCTACTTTTGGTTTGAAGAAATATTGTATACAGAGGTACCAGGGAATATAGATATGCACCCCACAGCACCAGTTTTAAGGAAGATACTTGTGCATGTGTGTGTGGGGGTGATTGAAAATCAAGGTTTTCTAATAGAAAGGAAAAAATTTTTTATATATTTTTTCGAGAGAAAGTAATTAATTTTTACTATCACAAATGATTAAAAGTCAGTCTGCAGATGAACGTTTATGTGATCTGTGTGTGTACAAAGATGCAGGAACCTGGTGAATAATGATTGTACAACGTTAATTAATATATAGTGTAATATTGTGAGAGTATGAGTTGTGCCATGTGACCTAAATTCTGCTCCCATGCGTTCTTTTAACAGCACAAATAAATTCTCCACTGAAAATCATGAGTGCCAAGCAAACCTCCTCTATAGGCTGGAAAGGTGACTGTGAAAAGTGATTGTTTGTGGAGGACAACAGCTGTATTCTGTTTGGATTTACAACATTTACAGTCCACTCCAGTGGCACATCAGGTGTAACACAGAAAGGTTCTCACTTTTCCCATCTCCTAAAAGTCAAGACAATTCCAGAGACAATAAAATTCTTCCAGAATTTACAAAACAGATTACTTCAGGATGGGCTTCACCAAAACAACAAACAGAAATAATCTAAACCCCATCATGTTAATTTATGGAACCAAAGAATGAACGATAAATTATTTACGTTATAAATTATTTACTAAACCAGAAGCAGGAGAAAACTGTGTTCAACAGAAAAGGCTACAAAAGTGACCTGCTTGTGACTACTGATAATTAATGACAAATTACAGTAGTGGAGAATCTACAGGTCCATACGTACATTTTCCACCTGTTATGGTTAAGTCGTGAAATGAACCCAATATGCAGACAGATGCAGGAAACCAGGTAAAGTATAAATAATAATTTAGTTTATTAGCAAAAGTAGAAACGAAAAGACTAAACAGGAGTTCAGGAGTGATGAGGATTAAATGACAAAACAAGGTCAAGGTCACGGGAGGTCAAAAGTGACTAGGGAAATAGACAGTAAATAAAACTGTGGGGATGTCAGGGTCTAAGAGCAAAATCAAAAAAGTACTTAGCACACAGGAGGGAAGCGTCAATGTCCAAAGGGAGGTCCAGGTCAGGGAAGTCCAATGGCCAAGGGGAAGTCCAGGTCAGGAGAAAGCCAAGGTCGAGGAGGACTCCAGGAGGAACAAGAGGAGTCCAAGGATGGGCACGAGAAGGGACCAGGGCCAGGAACAGGGAAGAGTACCACCGGGCTGGAAATGGACAAACAAACAAACAAACTGTAAAACCAGAGTACAAAACGGGGACTAACACTAAATACAAAAGACTAAGCTCCAAACACTGAGTGAAATACAAATTCTAGAACACAGAGTGACGCAGGGGACGGAGACAAAATGTACTGGCAACTTAGGACTGGAGAAAGCATAAAATAATGTCAAGTGATCAAAACCTAAACATTGAACACAGAGGGCACGGGACAGATGACAGGACACAACAGGACCCCCCCATCAAAGGACAGCCCCAGATGGACTGAGACAAGACAACAAACAAAACGGGACCAAACAGACAAAACAAACGATCATGGGCGGGACAGGGAAGGGAAGAACACACACAGACAAAACAGGACACCAAAACCAACCAGGGTGGACGGAGGGGGCAGGTCGGAGTCACCAACCAGACCCAGGAAAGGGACAAAAACTCGGGACAGGGCAACAAAACGGGAAGCCAGGAGGCAAACAAAAAGTGGGCAGGGCAAGGTCAGAGGGACGGCCATATGGCTGATAGGGAGTGGACAGGCAGTCGGGAGGTTGAAACAGTCCAAAGTCAAGGGGGCGGCCGGGCGGCCGACGGGGATTGGACAGTCAGTCCGGAGGCCGGCGGAGCGGCCGAGAGTCAGTAATGTCGTCGTCGTGGTCATTGTCAGGCGGGAGGCCACCGTCTGGCAGGCATCCATGTGGCCCCGCAGCAGAAGGGATGTCGTCCGTCAAGCCGGCTGGCGGAGAGATGTCGTCCGTCGAGCCGGCCGGCGGAGAGAACTTTGGACTGGAGAAAGCATAAAATGATATCAAGTGATCAAAACCTAAACATTGAACACAGAGGGCACAGGGCAGATGACAGGACACAACACACGGTGAAAAATGGAACGTTCCATTTTTCACCGAATGAAAATATTTTTTTCCATTGCACGAATTAAAAACATTCATTATTTGTTTTAAATGACACCTAACTAGATCTGCGTCATTTGATATTTTACTTTAAATTAGACGTGTTTCTTCTCAGAATAGGAAGTCGCGGGCAGTGGGACACAGACGTTGCTCTATCCGGCTGGCATGCGACCCGCCTACACACTGCTGAGAGCAACGATGAGCCGCTGCGGAGCGAAAAATTGCGGGAGGAACTTGTCCAATTCTTCACCTGACAGCGCTTCTATGACCACTAAAGATGTCCCCGCGAACACTGCATGAGCTTCTAATTAGACGCATCTTTACGAACTAGTGGCGGATAGTCCAAAAATGCACGGTGTGACGCCGTCATCATGCAATGGGGCAAATAATGAACATCACGTGACAATACAATCCACCAATCAAATGACAAGGATTTATTTAGGTCAATCAATCAATCAATATTTATTTATATAGCCCTTTACAACAACCGTAAGGTGATCAAAGTGCTTAACAGTAAAATCAAGAAATAAAATTTACAGGAGTAAAAGCAAATCAAACAATAAAATCAGAAGAGGCACATAAAAACAAAAATATCAAAGAAAATGTCACAACGCTACTAGGTATTAAAAGCCATTTTGAATAAATTAGTCTTTAGCTTTGATTTAAAAAATGCTCGGTCATTAATAGTGCATATATCAGGGGGTAGCTTGTTCCAAAGTTTGGGGGCAGCGACCGCAAAAGCACGATCACCCCAAAGCTTATACCTCGACCACGGGACTTCTAGGTAAAGCTGCTCAGAAGACCTCAATACCCTGTTGCAGCTACGAACAGTTAAAATCTCGGACTAGTAAGATGGGGCAAGACCATAAATGGCTTTAAACACAAACATTAAAATTTGAAA
>OMMV01194615.1:1544-14995 GCA_900302635.1 Chatrabus melanurus
TACTAACAAAACAAAGCCTTATGATTTAAATTGTTATTATGTATCTAGTTTAACACACACATATACATATATATATATATATATATATATATATATACATAATACTCCATCCATCTTTCCATCTTATAAAATACTCCATAGCTTAGTCTCATGTGTTGCTCAAAATCGTGATTAAATGTTTGGGTGGGCCCAAGTCCAAAACAACCTAATCAAAACCCAAATCCAAACAATGTCTGGAAAATCCAAACATTGTTCTTCAGTTTGGGAATGGTGGCTCTAGAGACAAAGGCACACATTTGTATGAGAGACAATTTCATATCGACAACTAAAAATGATTGTAACATATGCAATTTTGTGAAAAATTAGTAGTTGTAGTGAAGAACTCAAACCATTACACTTTCTTCTGTTTTCTTCTCATTTTCAACAATATTCCTTCAGTGATTTGGGTATGTGATCAATGCTGCATTCACTTCAGAGTGACATCATGAATTGTGATTGAGGACTTGAAATCCAGCTTCACAATTTTTTAAAAATGATCTATTCTTAAACTACTAATAATAATAACAACAATCAGTAAACCCAAATACACTCACTACCTATGACGACTCTCTGTGGTTCCCACATAATCCAGTTTGACTACTGAGCATTTGAAGAGCTCTTTTCCAAAATGCTATAAATCCATTTGACCTGTTTTTTGGCGCAGTCTGAACATGTTCAACAATAACTGGCAAATCAAACAACAATGTTGGTGATTTTAAACCCAAAGTTTACTATATTTGTTGCCAAAACACTATAAATCCAGACATTCATTTCCTTGTTACTGTCTTTTTAAAACAAAAGAACATGCAGTAGAAATCCTGTAGTGGATGTGAAGTACCACCTTTAAAAGGATGATAAAAAATGGTGCATCATGCACTCATTGAAGGCGGTGTTTCTGTGTGATGTAGCAATTGTCACATTGCATATCAGGGGGTTTATTTTGGTGTGATTTTGGAATACAGCTGTAATCTTGGGCCATTGAGAAAGTGTGTGTAGGGGGGGGCTTTTAATAATGTGAGGTAAAATTAAAGCATGGGGGGATTTAGTCATAAATTATGCTTAAATCAGGAGAATGCCTGTGAAAACCTTCATAGAATTGTGGGACTTTGGAGATGTTGAACATCAATCATCAAACACATAAAATTGTATAAGATAGATAGAAAGCAATTTGGCACAATATGACCCCTTTAATAATTATCTTACTGGATCCAAGACCATTTAATGTCAATCAGTTCATTCAATCTGTTCTTTGAATGTTAACACCTGGATGAAAAGCATCATGAATCAAACATTTTTACACATATTTACACCTTTAAGAGGTCCATGTGAGTTTAATTAAAGCTCGTTAAAGCGGAGTGGTTCAGCGCAAAACGTCTGATCATTTACACACAAACCCCCACATTTTAGATATTTTTGTGACAGTTATTAAAGCAAGTTATTTTTGAAAGGAAAGAAGACTTACGCGTAGAGCTGATTGGTGGAGAGGAGATATCGCATCCAGCCAAAAAAACAGGCGTGCCACTTGCCGCGGTTTGGAAAGAAACAGCAATTTACAGTACATTTTAAATACATATATGTCACGGTTTGGCATAGAAAATTAATGGGGCAGTAAATACGATTAGTAAACCCTAGAATGGCATCACAAGTTCGATTTTTTTTTATTTTTGGCGTTTATCGTGTTTTGGAAAAGAGCTCTTCATTTGTACAATGCCACGGCCCATTGGATGGTGCTACTGTTTTCATGTATGCCTGCTATTTTCTTTGAATTTTCCCGGGAAGTTCTTCATCTTCGCTTACCAGGCTCCAGCTGCCTCATGGAATAGCATAGTGTATTCTGTTTGTGCACTATGGAGATAGTAGATCATCCGGGTACCGTTTGACGACTACTAAATGCCTCCTGAGTATTCAGTTACCCTGTGGCTTGTAATGTACGGTACTGCTTTTTGACTACTATGTAGTAAGCTTGTATGAGTATTCGGAGTAGTCTTTTTTTCCCCAACACTATTTCCTCTGCAGACTTTACTCAGCAATAACTGAATAAAACACAACAAATCATCTCGTTATGAATCTAAAATACAGTAAATATGCCCTACAGTACTTAAAACAATGGCATATCACTCCTCTGGCTCCCAGCACCACTGTCTTACTTTGATACCCAACAACGAGAGGAACATTAAAATCCGTGTCATAGTGCATCCCTGCTGTTCTGTACAGGAAATGACTTGATTAAGCATATAAAAGGGTCAAAACATGCTCTGGATTATACACATGCCTCAGGCCCTAATTTACCTGAGATAACAGGTCACAGAGATGATGGGGGGGGGCTGTAATGATTGGAGGTGAGTGTTTTATGGTTGTCAAAAGTCTGCGTATGCACAAAGAGAGAAGAATGACAGAGAAGAAGAGTGACTTACAACAGTGAAAATAATGGCAGCAGTGTCAGAGTTGAAATAAGCTCATGACACACGAGTACATGCAAGCAACACAACCTGCAGCCTGAGGCATGTTGTTGGGCTAAGAACAACCGTGTGCTGTCAGATTTATATAGTCCCCTCTGAAAGTATTGAAACGGCAAGAGATCGAAAAGTGAAAATGAGAAGAAATTTAGAATATGTAGAGCTGGTAACTGAGTGGGATAAGGAGTTGGGCTGCCAATATGTAGACCTGGATTTGACTCCTGGCCATGCTACCTGTCTATGTCCTTGGACACGACACTTCCTCTATATTGTCCCACTCCACGCAGGTATAAATGGGTACCGGCCTCAGCTGTGGAAGTAATCTACATCGTCCAGGGGGAGTTATACTTTCATCCACTTCATGCTACGGAATCCAGGGATCAGCACCAGCACCAAAGAGCCTCAGGACCTATATACATGTTCCTTTTATATCACACCATCCAAATTTTTAGGTGTGCAAACATAGTGGAACAAATACACAGTAAATTTTGCAGAGTAAAATTGACTCTGCAGCAAGTACACATTGTCCCACTCCAAACAGTGTTAAATCACCTCTATTGTACTTGTAACCAAGTGACATATTTTTGTGGCTCCAGTGGGTTTTGAACACAGATTTCTCACACTTGAGACCAATGCGCTACCAGGTCAGCCAAAGGGGAATCTCCCCTAGCTGAGCTAATAGGAACATGTTTTCAATCTGGATTTCACCATGCCACATACTGTCAAATCACCTCTAATGTAATGTTAAATCTGCTCAAATGTAGTGTTAAATCAGGGCTATCGTAGTGTTAAGTTTCCTCTTTCATAGTGTCAAATCACCTCTACCATGGTGTTAAATCACCCTTATCGTAGTGTTAAATCAGCTATAATAGAGTTGACTAAGGCTCAATCCCATTTCTCCTCCCTTAAGGTACAATGTCAGCTAGACGTTTGGGCCAACGTAGATGAACGTATTTGCAAACGTCAGTGTCCGCTAGCCTCCGCTGGCCTCCACCGACGAATGCCGACTGCGTCCACAACTTTTCAACATGTTTAAAATTTCTCGCCGTTTGCCGACACTCTGGCTACATTGGAGACCGTTAGAGAAAATGAATCTCCGCTACAACCAAGTTCCCTCCGCTAGCCTCCATTAACCTCCACTAGCCTAAGTTACTGGTGCTATCTTTACGCTGGCTAACATTTAGGTGCTGCTTCGCCCTGCCTGGTCAGAATCACTGGACAGTTGTGTGTCGAACCCCTCTCCCCCACATTGCCACGTTGGCAAAAGCCCCGCTTGTTCTAATGGAGCGCTGGCTAATGCTCGCCTCCGCTAGCACCATGTTGTGGAACGCTGTCCAGTGTTTGAGGTTTACTACCATACTCCGGTAACGTGATTTTTGCTGACGTTTGGCCACTTTTCTTGACCTTTCCTTGTGTTCACCAAACGCTGGGGTAAATATTATAGTGAGATTGCGCGTTTAGCCCTCCCCCTTGTTTTGGAGTGCCCTTCAGCAGGTCATGCCCTTCAGGAATGGAGTGGCAAGGGATAGTGTTTGAAATCTTTCCCTAAGAAATGGGACACCACTTGTTAATGGTACTTCGGTAGCTGATGTCATACGTACCACACCAGCAGTGACACTTGTTTCCACAATGTCGGTTCCCGTAGGTTTTGTCACTTGTGTGGGTTGTAATAATCATAACATTAATAGTTCACAAATACCTTTATCTTTATCCTTTACTCTGTATGTTCACATACTGCATATTCTCACATGATTCACTTGACTTTTTTGTAATGTTTATAGTGGCACAGTGTTTATTAAAACTTTATGTACAACAGGTTGTGTCTTCTAAATTTAAATGTTATCATTTGTCTGTCAGAGATTTAATTATGTAGCTGCTGGAAATATAGAGTATAAACACAAAATAGTGTAGTTAGGAGAATTTACAATGAATGTCACAAACATGACTTTAAATATGTTTGAGCCACAAATACTTTATTCTTACAAAGCTGCAATTCAAATAGCTAAAATATTCTTTATAAAACTGAAAAATATGTATGTTTACATGTAATATATGCACATATATATTAATATATTGAACACAATGTTAATACCGAAATCTGGCCTTGCAAATGTGAGCCAAAAAAAAAAAACCCACCACAGGGTGAACTGGAGAAAATATTGCACTGACATCTAATCTCCAATAATAACTTATGGTCTGGTAGTTCTGGTAGTTTATTAACTTTGCAAAAAGGCCTCGGAATTGTTCGGATTTGGCGTCACTGCCTTGGTGCCACTTTTGCTCATTTATACATTCCTTTGTAAAGAAAAGTATTACTGGATTCCTTTTTCTCTTTTAAGGGAGCAGGGTTGTGGGGTCTGCGGTCACTCTGGAGGTGGATGCATGCATGGCTGTGGACAGTGTAAAGTCCTGGTTCAAGGACCCAGTTCCTGAGTCAGTCTTGTGTTCAATGATGTCCTGTAAGAAAAAGAAATGAAAGCCTGCCTGATTCCATCAGGTACACAGGAACACCCATGCACTGCTCGTTCTAGGTAAAAAGTAACAGCACAGCTCTAACCAGGATCCTGTAGGTCCACTGAAACTGAAACTTTCCTAACATGCCAGGTGTCACCACTTTCAGTTCTTGATCTAGTCTTCAGAGTTTTCAGGTCCTGCAATATGACAATTATTGTAGCACCATGAGTGTTTCTTAAATGTTTTTATTTAATCACATTGACGTGTACCTGAAGTGTGCCTTTATATACAAATTTTATGCTTTTTCACACAAATAAATTAATTATGAATTATAACAGTTCCGCAATGGTTCAGATATTTGTCACAGATCTGTAAACATTACAAAAAGCCAATACAATGGTCAGGATTTTAATAGGTTCTCTGGTTTGTTTAGCAGTCCCTGGAATAATATTACAACATTACTATAGTAGACTAATACACCTGTTGCTTTCTATCATTATTTTTCCTGATCTGCAGGAACAAACAGCTTTATTTATTGATAATAACCAGGAACTTTGGTTATTACAGTGTAGTCCTGTCTGTGGAACTTTCAGCTCTGTGCTCTGAACAGATGAACAAAGAAGCACCAAAACATTACTACTGGGTTATTTATAAAGCTAAATTCTAAACCAGGAATGATATAGCTTTACTGATGCACACAAATTGCTGTTTGGACAAAGTTATAATGACATCGTGATTAGCGGGTTTTCTGAAATGCATGTTGTCACAAACCAACAATATATTCCATTGCATCTACATTAAACTAAGGTGTTCCGATGTATTTTGTAATTTTTTGCAGTGTCATTTGCAATATTTACTTACTTTTATGGACTCCTTTCGCTGGGCCTGTAGCCATCTTCATTCCGAAACTGACTCTGTTTGCAAAGCATTCTGGGTATTTCCATCTTTCACTGTTTGGAGTCTGATTCTGAAAAGATTCCTTTTCTAGGGCTGTTTGGAGGGAAAGATGACCACTCTCGATTGATCCCTTAAACAAATGGGACACACTACACTTCACGTGAACACGCAAATTGAAAGGAAAGGGTGCAGTGGTAGGACAAAGGGAAAGTATTGGGATTGGGCCTTATACACCGATACATTTGACTATTTAATAAAGAAAACTTCCATGATTTGGCTTCTCTGCTCAGGGTCGCCACAGTGGACCAGAATGTTGATTGGACACAAGTGTAACGCCAGATGCCCTTCCTGACACAACTCCATGTTACATTAATGGGCACAGGTTGTCTTGAACTGGGAGCCTTCTCTTTTGGAAGCAAGTGCTTGGACACCACTTTGCTGCATTTTCGCAAATGCAAATGAAAGTCATATTTAAATAGCTATACTATAACATTACTAACAAGGAAAAATATACAATTTTACAAAATAAACTTAAATGTGGGATCAAAATTAGAATTGTGCTTTTAATGGGCTTGGACCAGAAAGAGAGGCAAAAAGGGGAAAAGAAAAAAACATGATTGTGACATTCCTGATAAACATCTTTCCTCTCTCTCTCCCCCCAGAGTTTTCAGTTTTGAAATATTGATGCTTTTGTGAACTTTTTTAGACTGTGCTCTGTCGGTTTTGTTCTCCAAATACTCAAACGCTGTGCTGCTGCATTAACGGTCGGTTGTTCTTTGTGCATTGAGGTTTGTCCTGGGTAAAGTGCTTTGTGTTTAGTGCTTTCAAGCTATTGTCAAAGAGATGCATGTATCACAAACAAACAAACAAAAAACTCAGATGCATAATGGTCAGAAAGTGTTCAGCAGTGGAGATGAAACTACTGAAGAAATATCACCTATCATCAATCAGTATCAACACACAGACACTATGACATGGATAGCCACCTGTGTGGCTTCACGCTGTATCCATCAAGCCCACTCACAACGATTACAGTGGCAGATCCACAAAGGTTGTTTTTTTGTTTTATTTTGGGTTTTTTTTTTTTCCTTTCTTGGTGGAGCGATGTGGGAACCATGATTATGTCTTGGTGGGTGACAGAATTTAAAGAAAATGTACAAATGTGGATTTTAAAGTAAATTTCAAGTGTCTTTTATTTACATGTTAAGTGACACATACGATACACAACAGACAGAATTAACTAAAGTGATTGTTAAAAATCAAAACAACATTAAACATGGAGTTCATAGCCAGCCTATACAGAGGTACTGTAAGTGCTGTGCAGAGCAAAGGCAGAATCTCTGACTGTTTCTCAGTGAATACTGGTATTTGTCAGGGATGTATTTTGGCTCCTACATTGTTCAATGCATGCATGGACTGTGTGTTGGGTAAGGTTGTGGAAATCAGTGGCTTAGGTACCTTTGTTGGTGAGGAAAGGTTTACTGACCTTGACTACGCAGATGATGCTGTGATCTTTGTGAAATCAATGCATACCATGATTGCAGCACTTGAGATGCTGAGTGAGGAATCAAAGTGTCTGGGTTTGTGATTGTCCTGGATCAAGACTAAGATCCAGGCTTTCAATGACTTCCTGGAGTAGGCCATCAGAAGTGTATCTGTTAGCGGTGAAAGTGTTGAACTTTGAGAGACATTCACTTATCTCTGCAGTGTCATTCATGTCTCTGAATCCTTGGCCTTTGAGATTGATGGTTGTGAAACTTGGACGCTAACCAGTGACCTAAGGTGACGACTGGATATCTTTGGTTCTAGGTCTCTTCGGAGGATCCTTGGGTACCACCGGAATGACTTTGTGTCACATGAACGGTTACTTAGGCAAACTCAGATGAGGAGTATCACTTGTATTGTGAGGGAATGTCAGCTACGCCATTTTGGTCATGTGGCGCATTTCTCTGGGCATGATCCAGCAAGCAGGTGCCTCAGTGTTAAGGACCCTGGAGGCTGGAGAAGGTCAAGGGCACGCTCATATGTGGTTGTCTGCCTGGGCGGTGGGTATCCAGGACACAACGCAGTTCCATGGTGTGGTGGGTGTGGCAGCACAAGGCACCATCGCATGCTCCAAGACCTGACCTAGTTCATGAATGCATTTGTTTGACAAGGAAATTACATATTTTTAACAATTTTTGATGTAGGGGTGTTTTTCTGCAATTACTGTCTAAACTATATACCCAAAAGCAAAGGCTTAGTAGATTTACTGATTCCTACCCATGCAAGGGTCAAAGATTGGAATCAACACAGATGTGCAAAATAATGGGCAAGAGATACACTTGTCAACATACATTCAATTATATATTTGTAAAGATTTTGAAATAAATGAACATGTGTATACAGTACATGTACACATATTAAATTAAATACTGAATTTTAAATTAAACATTGAATAGTATATTATACTGACTGTACATCAACTATTCACATTCATTAACAAATTATAACTGGTAGTACCTCTTTATGTGTTGTAAATAAAATAACCAAGCTCATCTGCTTGCATTCTTGACTTTGTTGCACCAACAAAATATTTTCTTTCAGTTCTCAAATTCATTATTTTAGAACTTAGAACCTTCATATAGTAAAGCAAATGGAATATTGAAAACAATAAATACAGTTTGCGTTGTGTGAGTGGCCTGAACTTGCTCATCTGATTTCAGTTCAGCGCACAAACAATATCTCATGGATGCTATGGAAACTGGGGGCACAACAGGACCAGATCAGTTGGAGAATGGTGGTGATTCTGAATGCCAAATGTCAGTTCACTGTCTGGTGGAGGGGGTGGGGCTATGATAAAGAATGTTGCTGCCGCAGTGAAATCCTTGGTGATGCCCCACATTCTTGTGAAGCAAACCACACTCTGAGAAAGAGAGTCACTAAAGATTGCCATCATGCCGACCTGTCATCTGAGGGTGACATAAAAGTCTGTGACATGTGACATTAACCAAAGATTGCACGTAGAGTCCGTCCACAAGCACCATGGCTCTGACCCACAAAAAAAAAGATACACACTATCATCCAATTACGTGAGAGGATGGCAGAACTAAACAGGAAGTGACACACTCCAAGGAGTGTGGATCTTTTCCCGACAGTGTTGTGACACAATCGCCTCTGGCAGCTTAAATCTGGATTTGGATGCCAAGGACTCACAATGATGAAAAATATTACTTTGTTTTATTTGACATCGGGCTTTTTAGTGGACACAAGCATGCGTTCATCTGGGAACATGATGAGGGAATGATTTCAGATAGTGACGGCACAGACAGGAACTGGGATCTGATAGGGATTCTGTGATTTTGGAGCAACACCTCTATAACACACACACACACACACATTTGGCTGATATGCTGTGATGTACAATTTTCTTGCATTGTCTTTGCAGGCGTTTTCTGTGTGTTTAGGGCTCAGTCAGCACTTCCGCAGTGTGCCGTCCAGCTGACGTCAGGAGGGTCAGTGCCACACCAGCCAGCCAGGCAACCCCCATCCACAGCCCTGTGAGAGCCCTGCTGCAGATCTATGCATCCATACGTCTCTCAGTTCTCGGATTTCCACCTCCCTCTCTATTCTAGTCATTGTTTGTTGTTTGCTCGTCTTTTTCTCCCTGGCTTCTTATATCTCTCTATTTTCTTTTCTATTCCTCTGAATGCAGCTTAGTGAATGTAATTCTATGAGCATTTCTCTTTCACAGGCGCGAGCATTTTTGCAGAACATTTTCGTTTATGTCAACATAATTCACTGCAATCATTTGCCAAGGCCGCAGTGTTAAGCCCCAAACCAAACTGCAATCCTTATTCTGCTCTGGTGGACCACCCCTGTCAAAAAGTATATTTTTGTCCACCAGATCTGGATTGTTATCTGGAATACACTGAGATAATCACTGGATCCTGAACACTCACCTTTACCTTTGATTCTGATTGCTGATTGCTTTGATTCCTTGAAGCAGGCTATGTTTTGTTGCTGTTTGCCTGTCTGTTTGTCTTGCTCCAATCCTGTAATCACCATCAAATAAATCAGGATCAAGGGGGATTCTGACCTTTGATCCTGATCACTGAACTAAGGGAACTGTCTTAGCCCCAAAAATGAACCCATAGGCCATTTGAGCACGCACATTATTATGACCTACAGTTACATTTTAAAGTTAGTAAATCGTGACCTCTAGTGGTTGACTTTGAATTGCAGACTTCCTTGTCGCAAAGCACATGCACTACCAGCGTGCCACTGTGCCGTTACTGGCAACAAAGATACATTTACAAATAAGTGCACTGCATCGAAAAAATATTGTATGCAGGTAATCAAACTTATCTTCTGTGTGCTTACCAGTGCGGTGGTGCGCTGGTAGCGCACCTGAAGCAAGTGCGAAACAAGAAAGTCCCAGTTTGAAGCTACCTGTGCACACATTTTAGATTTTATGCTATGGAGCAAATTAAGGAAATGCTCCTATAGGTCATAGGGTTAGGGTTAGTATGGGTAAACCACCTATATGATCATATGGATGGGAGGACTTGTTGGTAATCTGAATTCCAGGACTAAAGTAATCAGGATCAAAGATCAAAGGCAAGACCCAACCCTTGATCCAGAGCTGCACCAAAATTTAATCAGTTCATCCTTAACCCGGGGGCTACCTCTTTGTCAAATTACCTTGAAATCTGTTGATGTATTTTTGAGATATCCTGCTGACAATCAAACAAACTAACAGACAAATGGCAATGAAAACATAACCTCCTTGATGAAGGTAAATATTGAAAGAAATTAATCATGACACATGACACATTTACACTGAATTAACTTTGACTCACATTTTAGAATCAATTCCCAATCACAAGCTGACACTGGGTACATTTGGAACGAAGGAGACATGTCCAAAATGAAGGCAGCTATAGCATATCACTGTAAACTGTGAGGACAAATGCCAACAATATGCCAAAGTTTAACAAAATATAAATAAAATGTCATTCCGAGAGCTTCTGCTCACTCTTTCAGTTCTTGTAGGTTCACCGGTTGCCCTGGTTAGTTGCGATATCTCAGGCTGATTCCTCTTTATTGTTTCATATCTCTTTTTATCAGTCAACTTGTAGATGCTGGGATGTTTGAAAAATCCTGACGTTCCATGAACATCAGTAGAACCTGGATAATTGAGTAATTTCTTCAGGCACACATGTTGGTGGCACAAAGCCACAGCTTCATATAATCTGCCATCTCAGACATCAACAAACCACACCCCCTCTCAGTGACATAATTAAATCTTATAAAACTCTTGTAAAATCTTATAAAACTCTACTCTAGCAAAGTTTGCAGTCAGTCACAAGACACGGATGGATAATATAAACACATTGCCTTTAAGTAATTGTTAAACAACATGTTTTGTTTTATTTTCTTGTTTATGCACACAATAACTAAAAAAATTAAGTATGACTTTTCATAAAATTTTAGTGAGAAATAATACATGAGTCAAAGATGAGTTTTTTTTTTGTTTGTTTGTTTTTAACTTTAAGACACATTTCCTTTATGCTGTATGGAGCAGGGGCAGAGTCTGACTTTTTCCAAGTGAATTCTGGCATTCTACATGGATGTGCTCCTGCTCCTACTCTGTTGCATGGACTGGGTGTTGGGTAGGGTTGTGGACACCAAGCGCTTAGGTGTCTTTGTCGGTGAGGAAAGGTTTACTGACCTTGACTTCGTGGACCATGCTGTGGACACTGCAGAATCAATGGATACCCTGATTTCAGCACTTGAGAAGCTGAGTGGGGAGTCAGAGTATCTGGGTTTGTGGTTGTCCTGGATCAAAACTAAGATCCAGGCTTTCAATGACTTCCTGGACTCAGCCATCAGAAGTGCATCTGTATCTAGTGAAAGTGTCAAACTTGTAGAGATATTCATTTATCTCAGCAGTGACGTTCATGTCTCTGGGTCCTTGGTCTTTGAGGTTGAGAGGCGCTTGGAAGTGCTTATGGAGTCTTGAGGTCCTTGGACAGAGGTGTATGGCGAGGCTGATACGTTTTCAAGAGAGCAAAGAGCCAAGTCTTTAGGATCCTGGTACTTCCTTTCTTACTGTATGGTTGTGAGACTTGAATGCTAACCAGTGGCCTAAGGTGATGACTGGATGTCTTTGGTACTAGGTCTCTTCAGAGGATCCTTGGGTACTACTAGCAAGACTTTGTGTCAAACAAACAGTTATTTAGAGAGACTCAGATGAGGCGTACCACTTGTATTGTGAATTAACATCAGCTACAACATTTTGGCCATGTGGCGCGCTTCTCTGTCCATGGTCCAACATGCAGGTGCCTCAGTGTTGAGGACTCCAGCAACTGGAAAAGGCCAAGGGGACACCCACGTTTCACCTGGCTGACTACTTTTGAGAGGTGGGGCAGATCTTTTGTCTACCTGGGTGGTTGCCATTCAGGACCCAAGGCGGTTCCATTGTATGGTGGATGCAGGACACGGGGCACTAGTGCATGCTCCCAGACCTGACCTGACCTTTTCTTTGAACTCTGTCTTTTCCTTTTATTTCTTTCTGGTAGTTCAAAGACTGCCTTATTGAGGTAGCTAGCAAGTTAGCAAGTTTTGCCCATTTAATTACAATGTTGAGGTCTGGCTAGCTGGCTTTGAAATCAGACAACCTTTAAAATAAGCTTGCTGTTAGCAATTAAATATGTATTCTGTTCGTATGTCAATCTAAATTTACCAGTTAGTAATTTTGCCAAATAACTTAACATCGCAGTTGTATCCACAACAGCTCCCGCAGTACCACTAAGAAGTCATTAGGATAAGTCACCAATCTTCCAGCCCCGCCTATTTGTGAGGATGTGCAAATTAAAAGTGCATTCCTTGTGTGACCATGGCCCTATTCTCTTTTATAGTTGACATTCAGAGTGTGCCTTCCTTTCAGACCTCTTGTTATTCTCACCACCCTTCTTCTAAACCTGGCTCTTTCCCGCCGTCTCTCTGCATCTGTCCCTCACTCCTCTCTCTGTGTGTGCATCTCTTCCTCTCTCCTTCCTCTGTGTCTCAAAGCAAACACTGCCTTTCCTTGTCCACAGCCTCCCCATTTGGACAAAGACTCGCCTCTATCCTCTGTCCATCTTTTTGGAGAGGCACTGCAGGCCTGCCGCTCAGTATGCACAGTGGCCACGTGGCCCGACAATGGCTCATTTCAACCTCAATTTCCCCTGAAATGAATGGAAGCCCACCCCAGTGCACGCGGCATGCCTTTTAATTGGCCCAAGTTAGATTCAAACCATTAAACCACTGATGTCGACACATCTCCGCCGTGCTCTCGAGCTTCCCCCCCAAAGCCTAGACACCAAATAAACACACATAGAAGCACACAACACTCCATGCACACACACCCTCTTATCCCTCTACGGCTGCCAGAACATAAATGTCTTATCTCTCAGCCCCAACTGAGTGCAGACTCCATGAATATTCAGCTGCTTCCATCTCCGTTTGGGCAGACAACAGTAGGCGCATGCACACAATTGCTTCCATACACCCAACCATGCAGACACACACAGAAATACAGGCCCCCTTTCTTGCACCCTCCTTTTCAAAACAGGCATTGTT
>OMMV01194646.1:0-10350 GCA_900302635.1 Chatrabus melanurus
GAAATGAAACAATCAAGATGTTTGCTTCTTGCTTCTGCATTGATGTTTGCAAGATGTGCTTGTAGTGTAGACTTTCAGCTTTGATTCAAGGTCAGGGAGAATGCACTGGTGCCGCACGTCACTGCATCCACCCACACTACGGAACCACCTTCAACCACCCAGCCAGCCAGACAACCAGTCCATCCTCACCCCTCAAAAGTAATATCTGCCACAGCCTTCTCCAGCCACTGGGGTCCTCAACATTGAGGCATGTGCCTGTTGGATCAGGCACAAAGAAATGCTCCACATGGATAAAATGCCAAATGTCGGAGCTGATGCTCCCCTCATAATGCATGTGATCATCTGAGTCTAAGTAATTGTTTGTTTCACACAAAGTCATTCCAGTGGTACCCAAGGATCCTCTGAAGAGACCTAGTACTAATATAATTCAAGGAGTTTAACGAAATGATTGCAAAATTATTACAAAAGTTACCATGAACCAAAAATTGTCACTGTACAACTACTGGACTGTATCTAGAGACTGGGGGTGGTGTTATTTTGCAAAAATGGATTTTATGGGGAATTGCACCCCCCCCACCTCCCCAGAAATATGGACATGGCCCATCTGAGTGGAATATGCTGAATTTTGCTCAGTTGAACAATTCTAACCCCCCTGTGCATACCCTTTGAAGGTTTGCACCCGTAAAATACAGCAAAATCATGGTAACGTATACAACTGATGTGTTATATTTGGTATCGAGAATCTTCTTTGCAGGATATTTCAGGTTAGAAGTTGCCACCATGGTACCCTGCACAGCACAGAACCACAAAATCATTTACATACTGACCAATCAGCATAAAAGACTTAAGATACAGGGGAAAATAGCTTCATTTAATAGTGATATTTTGAATTAATGTTTTTTCCTATGTTAACCATTGAGCAATATAGTGCAGTCAATTTATGCCAAAATGGGGTCAACTCACCACAAATTGTAAAGGAATGGATCTGATCACCATTCACCTCAGAAACCCCATCATAAAGATATATCAAAAGCCTAACAAAATCCAGGTATTGGAACAGTGCCTAATTTGCATAATCCAAGATTTTCACCTATTATCAAACTATTTTCATTGTTTTAAAGTGTTAAACCATGGTTACATAGCATTGAATTGAATGCTGATCAAGGAGCTTTAATCGTGATGATGGATCCTGCCCACTGATTTTTGATCTTTGCCAAGGAGGCAATGTTCCTTTAACTGGCAGGATCAAAGGAATCACAATCAAAGGGCAGTTCCTAATCACTGATCTAATCAGCAATCCTAATTCCGGACTCAGCAGAATCAGAATAAAATATCAAAGACAGGATCAGGATTTAAAAAATTTGGATCTTAGATCAAAGCTTTTGATCAAAAACAAGCTCTGCGTGTTGATCCGGATTTGCACCAAAAATTAATAAATCCTTCCTTGAGTGAAGGCCTACCTCTCCACCAAACTTAAGAGGAAATGAAAGAAATCCACCAAATTCCTGCTGCGATGATGGCCAAAGAGCTGAACATTGTGGAGTTTTTGGAGAGTTATCTGTCCAAATTTTGACAGACATCAGGCCATGGCTTTGTGCTAACATGATACCAAAAATGAAGGAACCCACTGAGCAGATTCTGAGCTGTATGGACAGACAATCACGGCCTGTTGCCCAGTCGGGGATAATTAAACCAGAGGAATAACACCAGAGAGGCTAATGTTACTTTTACAGAGGCAGCAATTTTTCTCTCTATTTAATTTCTCCTCCTTTCCCTCATCACTGGCCTACCTCCCTGATATCACATTAGTAAAGTGGCGTACCGAGGTCGCCAGCAGTTAGACGTTGTGTTAAGCAGAGAGGGGGCAGGAGTGCTGCATAAAAGCTAGACAGCCGCAGAGACAGGAACACACAGCCTGTAATTACTGCACAGACTATCTGCTTTTGTCGGTGGCACAGAGAAACGCACAAACGCAGACTTCCACCTGCACAACACGAGCGCCCGCCCACCATGTCCACATGGGTGTATAACCTCCTGCAGCTGTCCACATGCTCAGAAGCAAAGAGACGCACACATGTGGCAGGCTGTACAGATCCCCCTTGCTTCTGATCTCTCACCTGTCAGAGAAAACACTATATATGACCAAACATTGGTGCACATTCCTTTACAATGTTTCCATCAGGCAAAATGATATAATATGCTTAAATAGCATGCCCACTGCTGAATACTGCACATTTCTCCATATACATGTTATTCTGAATATAAGATGGCCCTGATTATAAGACGACTCCTGTTTTTCAATACATATTTTTGGAAAGACTTGGAAAGAAGAACAAGTCTCTTTGTTAAATAAAGTGCTTTAATTTGAAAATAATGCTAAGAAAAGCACATTTTATAGGCAGTCCCTCATTTCTTTTTTTCAGCCATGTACTGACACACTGCCACTTTTAGGACAACGGTAAGCTTTTTTGACTGTTAACATGTTTAAAGGTCCTCTGACATGAAAATCTCATTTCATACCATCCTATGTATTTTATCACGTTTAAAACGAATCTGACAATGATTTTCCACCAAAATTATTTGTTGAAGAGAAATTAGGGACAACTAACTTTTTCGGGAACACCCCTTTAAAAACCATTCTAATTCGTCAAATGGAGCTGTCAATCATGTGACGTCACCAAAGGAAGGTATCGCACAAGCTCAGATCTGTAAAACCGCTTTTTGCCGTGTTTACACATGCTACAAGCTAGCTCGCAGGAGTTCAAATTTAAATCTAATCGCTATTATTATTGATCATCAGACCATCATGGAATCACCTGTGATATCAGATGAATCTGATACTGAACATTCATACTCTGAATCGGATTATTCCAATCAGGAAATCGAAATTGCAGCGGGGCCGGACAGAATTCAGCCGTACAGGTACGAGCCAGAGGCAGACGAAAATGACACTGTAGGAGAAGAAAACAGAGTTGGTTTGCGAAATGGAAACGTTTAGCATAAATGCACACAGGCTTTATATGCACGGTGTTATGCCCCCTCTGCCTCCGGTTCACCGCGCTGCCGGCAGGTGCCGGTGGGAATAAATGTTTGACAAAGCCCGTATCTCACTGAGAGACGCCTTTGACGACTGAATTTTTAGAGGACTGTAAGACGAATTTGAAGTTTTTGATGAACCGGGGGACTGCTCTTTCTGCTGACCACTGTGGAGTGACTCCTTGCAATATTATTGTGTGTATGTGCGTACACACGACTTCGTTTTTCTCGCGCATGCCTGCGTGGTCTTATTGCACATACCGGTATGTTATGGAGATATTTATTGTATTGAGTAATTATTGACTTGCAACTATTGGAATATTTACTGATTTGTGTTGGGGGGAGGTTACGTGTGTGTGTGTCGATTTGCTTCTTTTTCCTTTTTTTTTTTTTTTTTTTTTTTTTTTTTTTTTTTTTTTTTTTTTGGTCAATTTCTTTCATTTCCAAAGCCTAGATGATGTGGCCACTAAGGCCGTCATCGCTTATCAAATGATTTACATTAAAGAATAAAAAGTTAAAACGCCAAATAAAAGGTACCGCATTCGACCATTTAAGTGCACCGTGTGCAAAAAACAAAAAAATTTTTTTTTTATTGAACAAAGGGTGCTCCCAAAATCATTCTTTTAAGCGCGCACTGTATGTGTGCGCTTAAGTATGACGGCTCATTGAATGGAACATTCCATCTGTCACCTCATGAAAATATTTTTATCATTGCACGAATTAACAACATTCATTATTTGTTTTCCATGACGCCTAAATCAGGGTTCTCGCCAGCGCTTCTCAGCGTCACGGCCCGTTCAGCTGCCACTTGTCAAGTTGGCGCTGTGATTTTGCTGTCCTTCAAATCAGTCAAAACCTGAGCTCATACACGTGCGCTAAATTGCGACACTTTAATTATGCGTCTTATTTCATACTTTTATGTATTAACACTTTACACAGGCGGGGCAGGGGACGCAGAATTGTACCACTTAACATGTTCACTACACCTGTGTCCAGCCGCTCTAAATTTATGTGGATAGACATAAGTTAGTCAGTTGATCAGATTCGGGATCTGCCGCCGTGCTCCTGGGGCGCACCTGTGCTGGATGTTACTGAGCTCTTTCTGCTCCAGACACACGATTACTCGACTCTGGTGTTCCCCAGATGGTCGGCCGAGCACACCGGACTGAGTGAATTAGCTGAAGGTGGAGCAGGGAGTGTTGGAAAACAGTAAGTGGAGAAAAAAGGCTGCATGATTTCTGTAGTGGCTGACATTGTAACAGATAGGGATGCAAAATATTGGGTTTATGCCAATTTGTCACTCATTTTGGCTGATACGATATATAGATATACAAATATATACGATCTATAAATATATACGATATACAAATATATACGATCTATAAATATATACGATATACAAATAGTTTTTCTTTTTTTCTTTCATTAAAGAGCACCAAATTTCTCCCGTACTAAAATTGACCTCTTAGTCTTATTCTTGTAGCCTACTTGTTGCAGATACACAAAACCAGACATACATTTGATTTTACCCTACATGTATCATTTACAAATGATACATTTGTGAATACGGTTTACAAATTACAGTTTGATATGCTGGTGCCACATTTTATTATTGGGTGAGAATAAAAACCAGCTGACTGATGGTTCTTCTTACAACCGTACAAACTTAAAAAAACAAAAAAACAACCCCACATTAACATTTTCTGTGATCCACAAGCAGCACTGTGACAGTCGGCTCTCCACTGCACAAAATATTAGATTTGATCCTGAATATGAGCTTTAGCCGCTGCCACCATTTTGAGCTAAATGAGGCTGACAAACAGCAGATCTCGCTGCTTTTTCACAATCACAATGATTTCTTTGCGTCTCTGAGACAATGCTGTATACACACACACTCACACTCACACGCAGGTAACACACACACACTCACAACGCAGGTAACACACACAACAACGGGCCTGGCTGCACTTCCACGTGATGCGACACGAGCAAACTTTAAAAGACGACGTTTTTAAGACACGTGAGCGATTAAAATCCACAGTGAATCGCTGCTTCACGTCGCTCACCTCGCTGACATCAGCCGGGGTCTGAAATGATGCTGGGAAAAAAAAAACTTTTCTGCCAGCGAATTACACCAAAACCCCAAACAAACCACATTTCCCATAATGCTTTTTCCACTTCCCCAGCAAATAATGACGCAGTTTGTCATTCACGAGTTTTGAAAACGATGACAAGCCGCTGACATCACACCCATTCTTAATGAAAGAATCACACAAGCTGCATTCTGAATGTGTCACTTTATCGGACAGTTTTATCGGTGCAAATTTTCATATCTGCAGATAATAACATCTCGCCGCTCTGACCATAGTATGCAGGACATGATGTCGTCGTGTTTTTCCTCACTTTCTGTGCTGCAGGTGAACCTTCCCCGCAGAGAGATCGTGGATTTGTCGGTGCAGAAGCGCTGTGGCGAGGCCCTGGCCCTGATGAAGAGCGCCTGGCAGAGGGCGGACAGTCTGGCCCGAGGCAGGGCCCAGCGTGAGCCCTGGTGCTGATGGAGGCGCTCACACTGGCCTGATGGTTGCGCTGGTAGAGCAGTTCATCACAGATGGATATTTTATTTTCCTATCCACTCGTATCAGTCCGTTTCTGCAAAATGTTCACAAACCTGAAATGTCAAGATGGACCAATCAGACGGGCGTCCTGATTGTGTGCTGCAGTGTAACCAATAAGTTTCTGTTCAAGAAACTTCAGGAGTGAAAAAAGATTGAAAGAATGACAAATGTTGTGTTTTTGTATTCTGTCATAGTGACACAACGGTAATAACATCTCACTTGAAATGAAGTGACTGAACCGTCACCGTGACGATGTTCCGTTCTCAGAAAAATGTGCGATAGCAAATCACTTTTTCCGGGCAGCGTCGCAGGCTGTAGTTAGTTTGGGTTTCAGGGAAGAGGTCGGTATCATCGTGTCAGTGCTTCTTCTTGTTTGTAAAGTCCTAATCCATTGACTCCCACCTTCAGCTCGCGCACGTGTCCTGCTGAATTCCTCAGAAATATAACCTGTATGATTTTGTCACGTCGTACACGGAGTCACCGTATCCTAAGCCATATATGATGGTCGCTGATCACTTACGTCTACGCTGCTTACATGTGCACACCTTAAAAAAAAAAAAAAAAAAAAAAATCTGTTACACTTCCTGCTTAAACGACTCACAGCTACGCAAAGATCAAATTAGTGCTTGCTAACCGTAAAATCAGTCTTACAGTGCAAACGTTCGGCACGGTGTGTTTTAGTCTGCAGGAGAACTGACGTCTCTGGAGTGTGTCTGAACTGCTCAGGGTGTGTGTGTGTGTGTGTGTCAGTGTTCTCGGACAGATCAGGAACTGTAACACACTTTGCCTTTCTCACCGCTCTGCAGAGACGAGTGGATTCTTCCACACAAAGTTGCACTTTTGTTTTTTAATGGTACCACTTCTCATTTTGTGCAAACACCCAGTGTTTTATTTTAACTGCTATATGCTTGTTGTAAATGATTAATTTGGGTGATTGAGATTGGACTTCTGTTTGTGCAGTAATGGACTGGTTCTGGCTGCGTGTGCTGGGTAACGGTCCTGGTCTGTGTGAACAAGGCTTTAGTCCGTGTGTGAGCACAGGAGGCCGACCTGTGGTCTGACTGTGATTTTATTTTGCACAGTGATTGACGGCATCGTACAGCATATGGAGGATTTACAGTGCAGAGAGTCAGCGACTTCATTAAAGCAGACAATCCTTTTTGCACCACAGTCAGCTTTTAGTAACATAAGAGTTTGTGTAGGATTTAAGCCTCGGGACTTAAAACAAGTGCAGTAATTACTCTGCTATTAAAGTCGTGCTTTCTACTATTAAAGCTTCACTGAAAACAAAAAATTAAGCACAAGTGGATGGAAAGTCAGACGATTGTGTCACATGTTACAATCTCTTATTTTAACGAACCTTATGGAGTAGTAGATTAACTAAGTGACTTGTTTTTTTGGCACGTACACAAAGACTATTCTGTCTTACTGGCCTTACACTGTACAAAGACTTTTTGAAACGCTGAGATTCGGGTTAGCTGTAATGTATCGATTGAAAGACCAGTTAAAATGCCCGTCGGTCTTTGCGTCAGCAGGCTCTGCCTGATCTAATATGCAGTTTAGGTGACATTTGTACGGCGTATTATTTAATATTGACTAAAAGCGTTGTTTTGGTATTGTTCTTTCTCAGGAACCGGATTGGCTCTGGCTTCAAAATGTTCCACACGATACCCGGCCCTCTACCTATGCTACTCGTGTTTGCATGTTTTTAAGTCATTTTGTGTGTTCTCAGCGCTGCGTTGCAGCCATGTCCGCATTGATCTGTGTGTTCAAAGCCTTTTGAGATGCCACGTGCTCTCCGTCATCTATTCTTGCAGAGAGAAATGTTACCTCCACACATTGTGCATTTACTTTGCTGCTGTTTTGTCCGTTTACGTCCGCCACGGAGTTTGTTTTTGTTGGTTTTTGGTAGGATTAGTCAAAACCCAATGAAGCAGATTTTCAGAAAACGCCCTGAAGAGGTCTATGAAGATGGACGCTTGAACAGAAGCCATTCTATTTTGGAGCGGCTGTACAAAGAGGCAAAGCCAACACATAAACTATTGCAAGCCTGTTGGGTCCTTGGCGACTGCATCCTGTCTGCGTGCCCTTCTGTTTGTTTTTAACTTCCGTTTTTTTTATTCTGTTGATAATTGAGCATTATGATATACTGTGTGCACGGAGAAGGCGGCACAGCGATGGCAGTAAAGGTTTTATGAAGGTGTCCTTTTATAGGTCTGTGGGATTGGTCAGCAGTGAAGTTGGACTCCTGCTGAAGGACTTTAATCAGAGATGGCACAGCTGAACTGGTGTAACATGTCTGGAATACCAACTTTAAAAAAGAAAAATGACGTGTTGGAGCCGACATCGTGTATATAATGGAAATATCAGTCAGTATTTCTGAGAAGTGTTTTGAAGTTCTGACATTGCTGGCCAATGATTGGTTACATCTTTTAAGTGATGCATTCTCCAGAAGTGCTTTTTGATTTTTGTTCTTGCCTGTGTGGATAATAATACCTGTAATATTTGTATTATGTTTAGCGGTTTTATTAAATTGTAAATGGAACACTAATCGGATATACATGCTCAGTTAACATGCTCGTCAAGAGGGTTTTATATATTGTTAATAATGCTAATGAATGTACAAATAAAGCTTTGTGATTTAAGCAGCATAATTAAATAAATTGAAACATAACTGCTTCCTGTGGTGATCCCATAAAACTTTATCTCCAGGTGCGCTGAACATCAATTTCTGTTACAGGTCAAAGCCTTGAGATGCCAATGTACGAAAATCCACATCACACAAAGTGAAACCACTTAACCCGAGTCTCACAAACCCTTTGAGGACAAAAGATTGCAGTGCTCTACTTTTTCATGATTTTAAACTTGAAGTTGTGAATTAAGTTAGTTTGAGGGTGTTTGACACAGTGTAGTGGAGTGAGTTACACAAGGAAGTCACTATGTTCATATACGTCCATATCGTAATGGTGCTGTTCCACCTGAAGTGTAAAATGTATGTGGTGCCATTAGGCCACGTGTGGGTGCACTGGTGCCACATCCACCACACCACGGACACACGCACACACACGTACGTACCTGTATATATGGGGGTAGAGCCTATCCTAGCAGTCATTGGGTGAGAGGCAGGGTACACTCTAGACAGGCTGCTGCTGTAAATATATATATATATATATATATATATATATACACACACACAAACTCAAATCAGAAAAAGTTGGGATATGGGGAAAAAAATGCAGTGATTCTTACATTTACTGTGATTTCTGTTTCATTGCAGATAGTATGAACCAAAGCTCTTTCATGTTTTGTGTGGTTAACTTAATTTCCTTTGTTAATATACATCCATTCCTGCATTTCAGGCCTGTAACACATTCCAAAAAAGTTGGGACAGGGGCAATTTATTCTAAATATAAGGATTAAATCACTTTTTCAGTCAGTTTTCTTGAGACAATTCAAGGGATGTAGACCTGAATGTTTCCGAGTCACTGAATATGTCTTGGACTTCATACATCAATCATTAAGAAATACAATCAGTATGGTACTCTGTGGTAAATCTGTGTCAAGTAGGCAGTTCTCAAAAATTGAGTGATCATGCTGGAAGGAGACTAGTGAGGGAAGCCACCCAGACAGCTCTGAAGGAGTTCTAGGTTTCTGTGGTTGTGCTTGGAGAAACTGTGTATAGAGAAAATTTTCTTTGTTGCATCACCAGTTATACAGCTTTACGATGAAGTGGTATGGAGGAGGATTTTCTTAAAAAGAACTTGTGAAATTTCGGCTGCAGTTTGCCAGAAGGCACATGAGCCTAGATTTGATTCGGTTTCCTGTTTTACAATCCTTCTCTGCCACCATCTTTGCAGTTGCTCAGTTATCTGTTTGACTTCCATCCGTGCCACTTTGCTCCCTGGTAATGGTGCGGGAGTTTCCACAGCCAACATGTTTACCTGCGCCAAGGAGGTTATGTTTTCATCAGTGTGGGTTTGTTGGTTGGTTTGCTTATTTGTCTGTGAACAGTTTCCTGTCTACAACTTTTGAGAGATCATGAATTTTTTTATGATGGGTAGGTGATCACCCAAGGATGTTCCCATTAAATTTTGGTAAGAATCTACACACGGTCACAAAAATTATCAAAATCTCTTATAATGGGTGAAACATTAAAAAAAAAAACCCAAAAAAAGTTTTCTGTGTTGTGTATGATTTTATTGATCCTTGACTCCAATTACTGAGTATGTTTTGTTTGTCACACGTCATTGATTTCTGCTCAACAGACTCAAGAGTGGGTCTCTGTACGAAATCACTGTTCACATCCAACAAAACAAACCTTTTTCTTCAAAAACTGCTTTATTGGAAGAAATAACGACTGAAACTGTTCATTAATAACGGCTGTTCATTAATAACGGGTAAATGCACCGTTCAGGTTTACACACTCCAAACAACGTCTCCGCATCGAAACAACAGTGTTCCGGATCACCACCTGAGGAATGTTGTTCCATTCCTCCTGGAGAGCTGCTGTTAGTTGCAACATTCGTTACGGCGTGATTCCGATTTCTGACCCTTGTGTCCAACATTGCCCAAATGTTCTCTATGGGATTAAGGTCAGGAGACATCGCTGGCCCATGCTGGCTTCCATGTTTTAAAGCATTGACCTGACACTGCATGTGAACATGTGAACAGTGATTGTCACACTCTTGAGTCTGTTGAG
>OMMV01194651.1:0-11621 GCA_900302635.1 Chatrabus melanurus
ACTGCAACAATCTAAATAAAAGTGTGTTATTGTTACATGGTTGTTCTTTTTCAATTTCTTCTAAATTTTGGGCCCAGCATCTATATTCCCTTTATAGCAATTCAATTAAGGCACGCCCTTTATTGAAGAGCAAAAATAAATTAAAAATAAATAAAAGCGCTGGATGATCAAAATCTATCAGTGTAATCTCGATCCACGCCAGGATTACAATCCAGGATAATGGTAGGTCCTAGGATCGTTGCGTTGGCGGGGTCTGCGCTCTCCGAGTGCCATTCTAGTTTTTGTTCTGTATTTGGCAAAATAATGGGCATCGTGTTTTCCCCCACCATTGCTAGCTGAAGTTGTCGGCTTATGTGAAGGTGGGTGTTGCCTCCAGCAGGTGGCAGTCACGTCTATGGGATATTACATGGGCTGTGTACAAAGTTGCTTTTGTGATTGATGTGGTGCATCAGCGTTGACCAGATTTGATTCAGGTTGTGCTCATTATTTGCCCTGGGATAGACTAACAAGCCCTACGCCGTTACCAGTGTCGGGAATAATGGGGTTAAAGGAGGTTGTGGGCGTGCAACAAATAAACATCCACGTTTGAAAATAGGGCAGTATCGCCTCTAAATTTCTTTGGGGCGCCTCAGACTCCTTGCTTGTCGAGAGTGATCTGTTCAAATCAAATCAGTCCCAACATCAGTTCCCGCACAAATATTTTTGCATTTTACTCGGAAACACGTCGCACAACAGAATCAAAACGTGTTCTAACGCCACGTTTGCCCGTGTTGTTAATTATGAGCGTCTAAAACGTGAAGGTGGCAGTTGCTGGCTTTACTAATGACAAAAGGCCTTCGAGTTTTCTTTGGAAGCATTTTGACTTGTGTGGTTGTGCAGTACCGTAGGCAACCCATTCCTCAGTGCCAGGAACAAGTAGTTTGTCTCCATTAAGAACTGATTTGAAATGATTCTCTTGGCCGCAGATAAAAGTAAACAGTCAAATAAATAAAGGGAAACCGTACTTACCTCACCTGTTTTTTTGCATAGACAAACATCATGGCCAGTTGCTTTTCGATATGCTCTGTTGATTATAATTATTATTTTTCAGTGAACAAATCAGTACTTCAAATTGCTTATCTGATAAGCAGTTCAAAAC
Source organism: Chatrabus melanurus (assembly GCA_900302635.1). Taxonomy (NCBI): domain Eukaryota; kingdom Metazoa; phylum Chordata; class Actinopteri; order Batrachoidiformes; family Batrachoididae; genus Chatrabus; species Chatrabus melanurus. Next base: position 1,139 of record OMMV01194651.1, read on the forward strand.
CCAAAACTGTTCCCACTAACTGATGTCAAACAGAAGAGGAGCAAATCGTCATATGTGAACTGGTGAATCTGGTTTTATTCCATAGTGAATGATCAAAATAAATAGTTGGTAATATAATTATTTACTTTTTTATTAAATGAAGGCGACGTCCGGATTGTCACATCGCTTTTCGGGGAATAATTATTGTCTCTTTACAGTAAATAATTGTTCAACCTGTTTTCCCTGTTTTGTGTTTTTGAACACATTTTATCTCACTGCAAAGAAATTCTGTTTTCCTTACGAGAGGAAGTTGCAGGGCCAGTTTTCTGGGCCTGAATGTTTGGTCCTGAGGTGTCACAATAAGGCTGGATTTGTCACACCTCCGCGCGTCTTTTGCGTTGGCACGGACATTACGCAATACATCCTCTAGATGGCAGTTGCAGACATCAACAAAAATGCAGACTAGGAGGTGATTTTACTTTACATCATTCGAGGCAGCAGCGCAAAAAGGTGCACGCGACGGTGGAATGTGAGACCACTTAATGCAAGTCGCCACATTAATGGAGAGTTTCACTCTCTTTGGTTCACCCATTGAGACTCTTCTTCGTCGTTTTCCTGACTGGTTGGACTACTGGCTCTATACTGCCACCACGATTTCCGGTGGTATTGCTCTGTTTCGTCCGTATTCGTAAGCTCTCCGGCGACGTGCACAATTACGGACGAAAGGCTCCGTATCCGTATTTTGCGTAGGGTGTAAATGAGACTTAAGGATCATGAATATGAGAAAACACAAATGTGCGCTTAGTTTTTACAAATTTGGAAACGATAACCAACGGCGAAAAACGGCTGTCGATGTTTTATCGATGTTTGATGGTTTGTTAGTGTATTTGCACAAAAACGATCCCACATTTTTCAGCTAAACTACAAAGGTTGAAAAGGTTCTGTTTGGCCTTGAGCAATACAGTTTGGCTGCGTTCTGATGAATACATTTACATTTGTGAGCGTAGACATTTTGGGCCTTGGTAGAGGTGTACACTCTTAAGCATCTTTTTTTAGTTCTATGTGCCACACATCATGTCTCAAAATGAGCATCCCATGTGTGGCACATGTTTGGTTTAAGAAAACACAAAGTCAAGCATGTTGCTGGAATTTACGTCACTGGAAAAAAATGTGCACACATATTTTGAGGAATGCAGGCACACTGTTGCGAAAGAGATTCACGGGGAGAGGCAGTGCATGCGTATTTCTGAAAGTAAAACATGCTGCACATTTGTGAACAGCATGTCAAACTTGTTCCTCAGGGAGAATGAATTAAACACCAAAATACATGTGATCTGAGCATCAAGAACATTTTTTTCAGCGCTACATACAGTATGAAAGTCTTTCAGTTAGACCTGGATCAATATTTTTGGGTCAGTATTGGGTTTTCCCCTGCAAATAGAATGTTTATGCATTATAATGTTTTTCATTTCATATTTGAAAGTTGGACAGCAATACATTCCAGTATAGCCTGGCTGTGTTTTTACAATTGAGTTGTTGGTAACATGTAAAATCTGCACTGAAACCTTCCTCATCCATCGTTCACAGGTCTCACTTTGTTTTCTCACATACAGTAACACCTCATTCTCAAACCTTAGGCCCCTATCACGCTGGGCTGAGACGGCTCGAAACCAGTTGGAGACACAAAATTGGGAGAAAATAGGCAAGGTCTCAATTGGACTCGCACTGAATTGGGAGTTGCAAAACATTTGCGAATGCCCCCGGCCATATTTGGGCCAAAACATGTATGTAGTATGTATTATGTATTATGCATGTGAGAATAGAATTTCATATAAATTTGATGCATACGTCATAATTTCATGTCGTAATGTTTAAAAAAAACATGATCCGTCCCACAATACGTGCAGACGGTGGCTTTAAGTGAATCACGTCATGTGCGCTGCGCAGCAGGAACGGGTGGACGTACTTTTCTACCGTGTGACGGACTGTAATTCGGACTTTATTTGTTCATTCCACATTTTAAACTGGAATATACCTCCAGTCAGTCGCATCAGAGGCCGGCAGTTCATGGCGTGGATTATTTTGACGTCCACACGGAACGCCGTTTAGTGTCACCTCTCTGACAGCCCGCCACTAAAATGTACGTTATTATCATGCATTTATGTCATTACCGTGCATGTATGGTATTATTATTATTATTTCTGAACGTCAGTTATTATTTCCTAAAATACAATATGTACATTTCTTGTAATTGTGGGGGGGTTTTGAGGGACTCTGATGCCGGCATCTTCACAGGGGGGGGGCAGACTGTACCATGTGCGACACAAATGGTTCGGGTCATGTTTTAGACGGGTTTTCGCCACTGCGACGCCTGTGGGAGTATTTTGAGAGTACATTTGTCGCACGAATTTTTGGGACGTGTTCGAAATTCCAGCGACACGAGAGCGAAGCCCTGCGACTCACGCGAGGAAATTGAGAACCCTCGCGGACATCTCAGGACATTCTGGGGACTCCTTCGGGAATGGCGTTCGCAATTTGTCGCCACCACTCGTGGCCCAGTGTGATAGGGGCCTTAATGTTTCTTGAATAAACCTGTGGTTAAATATTTGCACCCAGGGTTAGGGATCTACTTTGGCTGATAGGGGCCACAAGACTTCCAAATTAAGACAATACAAGCAAATGTAGAAAACATTTACAGTTACAAAAAAAACAAAAAAAAAAACTCCTGCATCAATTCAACGACGTAGTTGGATCAAAAAACGTCTTGCAAACTGAAAAACACTTGCAAACATAGAGAATACACCACATGTAACTGAATTTGCAGCAGACACGTTATCAAATTAAACTGACTGCACACGCAAACACAGAAACGCTTTGCAAAGTTTCACAACACAACGGAAGTACTGACAACATGAAGGCGGTTTCCGCTGGAGGACTTTGACTGACTTCTACTCTTCAGTGCATCGCAAACAAAATAATAAAATGTGAAAATAAATAGTGTAAGAGTAAGAATCATGAATGAAGTAAATAAATAAACTTACTCGGCTCTGCTGATCAGGTAGAACCGCGATGCAACAGTTAAAGTCCTCCAGGCCGAAACCTCTTTTTGTGTTGTTAGTACTTCTGTTGTGTTGTTACTGCTTCCTTTGTGTTGTGCAGCGTTGCAAAGTGTTTGTTTTTGGGCGCATTGTGTGAATTTGCAACAGACACTAGTTATCAAGTTAAACTGTTACATGTGCTGCAACTTATATTTGTTATTGTTTATTATTTACTTTTGATACAACTGCCTGCTGTTGAATTGATGCAGATGCTTTTTGCATTTGTAAGTGTTTTCTACTTTTGCTGGTGTCGTCTTAATTTGCAAGTGTTGTGGTCCCTCAGATGTATATGAGGTCAATGAAGAAAGTGTGTCAACAATCAGTAAAAATACGTCTGACGGTCCAAACATTACTGCCCAAGAAAATGTATGAGTGTTAAATGTATTATTAGCTTTCAGGCTATCTTATTGTTTTAGGTAATTTTCAGGGTAAAAGGATGCAAAGTATGACTCATTAAGTTGCCATCCAATAACAATCAATAAATGACTAGTTTGTTTTTAAGAAGCAATGCATCTTTAATCGAAAATGTTTCAGCTGTGACAGAAAGCTCCCCATGACTGCTTGCTGCTCTACAGTGTTCTGACTGCAGGCACTTAGTGTGCCAGGTGTTTTGCCCAAGATGTTTCCACAAGACAAATGGAAAAGTGCCATGTCCATTAAACATCCCATTAATATGTCCTGTAAGAGACTCACTGCAACTGAGCACAAAAAGCTCAGTTTTATTACAGTTTCTTGTCTTTGTCAGGCATAGCTTCCAGTTTACGTTTTCAGGTAATTATAGCGTTGAGTACACTCGAATGGCACAAATTAGCAGTTTGGGGGAAGAATCAGTTGGCGGGATGCCCATCATTGCCTGTATGGACTGGACATGACAAACACACAAGCACAAAAGCTTGTAAAAAGCACCCAAAGTGTGTGCAACATTTTTTTTATAATGGAGGATGGGTTGTTGTTACCTTCCTGTGCTCGGCGTGACTTTAAGTCAAAACTGAATTAGACAATTAACTGCCTGTTAGCACCAAAACAGTCAGGACTGCAGTTATTTTTTATTATTAATTGATATGTTGATTATTGTTGGGATCAATAATTTACTCAAAAAAAAAAAAGACAAATGGAAAAGTTTTGACAGTTTCCAAACGCTCAACGCAAACCATCCATAAAAGAAAAGAAATCTGCATGTTTCAGAAGCGGGAACCAGTCAGAATTTGTAATTTTCCTGATTAAATGTTCTGAAATTACTTTTGTAACAATAATAAGACAATTGTTTTTGTCTTGATCAACAAATATTTACAGACACAGCTCTCACCACATATCGCATTCTTTTCTCACGTCATATACACTCACCGGCCACTTTATTAGGTACATCTGTTCAATAGCTTGTTAACACAAATAGCATGGCAGCAACTCAATGCATTTAGGCAAAATATGAGAAAAAATGCCAAACGTATTAGATTTATACAGAAATCCAGCTGTCTGGGATCGTATTCTGTCATCTTGGATTATTTTGTTTGAGCAACCAACCAATGAACCGCCTGCCTTCAATCAGATTGGCAGTCACTGTGTCGCTTCCCTCAGCATTTGCATAAAATAGAGTTCTCGTCTATTTTGGCCCCGCCTATCCAGCGGCCACTTGTCTCTTGTCGCTGTAAAGTTAACACTCTGATTGAAAATGAATGGCAGCTGGTCACTTTTCCTGTCTGTTGTAGTTAATGTGACCAAGGGGTGATGGGGGTCCCGCCCATGCTTGACAGCATTGTAAACAATGCCATCAGACCGCCCTCTGCTGGACAAACTATGTAATGACACCATTTCCAACAGCCAAAGTGTTTTTCTGCATTGTTTATTAGGCAAAATAAAAGTTTTCAAACTTTTCATATCAGCAAAAATAACACTGATACCGATTGTTTGTGAAAGGCTCATATTGACCGATATTATCGGTCAACTGACATATCGGTCAGGCTCTAATCGTAACAGTATAACTTGTTCAAAATTTTTTTGAGGAAAAAAACATTGCTTAAAATTTTCCAGATCCCAAGATGCCGTCTTCAGATGTCCTGCAAATAGTCCAACCCTACTGATATTCAATTTCATGCTGAAAAGAAGAATATTCTCATATTGCAGTAGTTGGAATTGGATACTATTAGTTACCCCATGCTTGTTCATGAAATTCGGGCAAATTCGGCTTCATGGAATATGACACCAGATCATAGATATTTCCCGTAATTCGCGAGAACAAGCAACTAATTTATCCTTTAGTGAACATCGCCACTCAGAAATTTTGTTGCCTGCCATCTTCTGCTAAACAAGTCGATACTGCGCATGTGCAAAGTGTTCATAACCCGAAATATGAGATATATTCCCTGCATATTTAGATTATGAATATTTAGTAGTTTTACTCAGGTAATACGAGATTTTATTTCATTCCTGTTTGACCAATGAGATTACTTAGTTCATGTTCACTGAAGGATAAAGCTTGGTATACGTCATTGATAATTGCCATAAACAATTAATTGATCATAAAAATAGTTGCAAACACAAGCTTTAGTTTGTGGACTCACAGAGAATAATAGCTACTAAAGTTACAGAAATAAAACCAATAAATATTATACCAATAAAGTTGATTATTTTGTGTTTTATATCTTTACTTATTTATGCCACGTTGTAGAGATTTGTTTTCAATTTGAGACGAAAGAGCAAAATTTAAAAATAATTGCGTAAAGAAACAATAAAAATGCACAAAAAACTTTTATAGGAAGTGTATAAAAGGCATAGCCTAAGTTTTTTTTTTTTACCTTGCCTATGCGTGTGCTTAATGTGAGAGGTTTGATGTGGTCTGAAGATGTTTTTTCTTTTTTTTTGACACCATGAAAGAGCAGTTGGGACTGAATGTATCTTCAGCTGGAAGCCCGTGGTTGGAACTGCAGCACAGCGAGCAGCGATTCGTCCTTATTACATGTGGAATTTCCTCCCAGCTGATTGAAGTATCAGCATATTGCTGCCATATTCCCACCCACAAGAGCCCAGAGTTTTAATAATTTGCAGAATGAAGGGAGCAGATGAGAAGCTATCAAAGACACTTACATTTGTTTAATCTCTGAGGCAACGCTGTTCTCCAACTTCTGCACAACAAAGGGGCGATCTTAGAGTTTTTAACAATAGAAGACAGTGTTCAGAGCGGCTCAGACAGCTGGCATGGACGGGCTTACCCACTATAGATTCTGTACAGTATGTATACAGTAATCAATACTTGCCAAGAAATAGTATATGCACTGCATCTATGGTATGATCATGTGGAGGAAAAATAACAATAAGTAATCTTGTGTCATTTAGCAGTTCTATGCAAAGTTAATGTAATCCTCTAATGTTTAGTGTAACACATCAATCATGCAAAAATCTATTGTTGCATTAGCCTTGAAAGAACAATAATAATAAAAATGCTGTAATGGTTTTAGCTTCCTTTCCATAAATCATGCTTGGAGGCTGGGGCGGGGGCATCTTAACTCGCCATTTCAGCTCATCGGAGCAGTTGAAGGGATGCTGAATACTGATAAGATATTGAGCAACTGGAGGTGCAGTTTGGTCACTTTGAACCTGAAGCAATGTGAAATACTGCACGATACAGTCAGTTGCCACTTCTGACCAAAGTTGACCCAACACCTTCTACAATAACATAAAGCGGTTTTCAGTTCGATAGCCACTCAACACGGCACTGTAAATCAACAGTAAATGCATAAAAACAGTGCAGAGCTGAGGATTTATTGTCTCACTGCAAATCCTTTCAAACAAATATTAAAACAAGGCTCTAATCAGCTGGAAAGTCATTTAACAGGTCATGCTCACTCCAGCTTTGAGCTGGTAGCTGTTAGTTGGTAGTTGACAGGCTGTCAGAATTTACGTCGGTATTAACATTTGATTAACAGCACAACTCCCACTCTCAAGACCCGTTATGTTTTAAAGTGCTTGTAAAGCAAATTCAGAGATTTGCTTCAAAACACATTATACATGTTAGAAATGCTTTGCTGATCACATGTTAAAACTATGTGCATTTTTTTATTTATTTGGAGTTTGACTGGATTTCTGTGTTTCACCACAGATTTTTGGTGGGCGGTGGCTCAAACCGAACCGTATGACGCACATGTTTTCACTTGCAGAGGCATTAGTATCCGCCTATATAAAGCTGGAGCCGATTTGAATCTCTGCTCCGGGGCAGTAGGTGGCGGTAATGCACCTTTTACGCTGGTTGCCAACCGACATTAAACAAGAAGAAGAAGAAGAAGAAGAAGAAGAAGAAGAAGAAGAAGAAGAAGAATCTTTGGTAATCTCGCTCAAATTTTTGAGTCTTGTTAGACAACGTTTGGACTAATCCCACTGTTTGTTTTTATTTCTTTAGTTTCCTTTCAAATGGTGTATTTTTGTCGACTATAGAACGTTGTTTTTTTCCCGTCTAGCCGAGTGTTTGTATGTTCTGTGTTGCTCAATAAAGCTTTAAAAAATTTTTAAAAATTCTCTCAGAACTAAAGCAGGGACCCATACAAGATTATGGTCTAAATGGACTGCGTACCAGAAGAAGGATGGGCCGGGCTTTCAGCTGTTATGAGATCAGATCAATAAGTCTGTGATACAGGTAGTGCCCCCTACTGTTCAAATTGTGTGTTGTGCCGAGTGTTAAATGTACCTGTTTTTGTTTTTTCTTGTTCTGTTTAATTAGATGTTAAAAATGAATAAATAAAGAATTTAAAAAAATAAATAAATAAACCTGGCCCCCCTCACCTTCCCCTTCCCCACGCGATGGGGGCGTGGTTTCAGTGCCTCGAGCCAAACACGCCCCCACAGCCAGAAAGCAGAGAGAGGTGGGCGAAAAGTGCTAATTTTTACACGATTTTGAAACCTAATTGTATCTACTTAGCGATATTTTTAATCATTAAAATTCGACTCGGTGGTTGATAACATGTTTTTCTGTGGTTTGACAATTTCAAAACACAAATTGGATTTCACCTTACAGGCACTTTAAGTATATGTCAGTGATGTAGGAATGAAATGCACAAGATTGAAGCACAATATCCTTTCATGTGCTTTAGGATGCATATCAATGCACAAGTACAATTAAGCAAATTTTCTTTTCTTTTTTTTAATTGAGCTGTCATTATACATGCAGTGCTTATGGAGAAAATTATGCTTCTGAAGAGCACAGGTTTCACGTTGAATAAGTGGAATTCATTTCTACCATGTGGTTTCAACCTGGGGACCTTCACAAGTGCTTGTCAGAATAGCGCTCAGAGAGCCGCCTGAAGAGGCTTTTCGATTTCACAGAGAATACGCTCTTCTTAGGAAGTGGGTGGAGAAGATAATACTCCAAAAGAGGAAGGCAAAAAAAAAAAGAAAAGAAAACTAGAGAATTAATAAACCTTTTTAGTTAGCATAATCATTCATTTTGAACTTAAACTGAACGGAGCAACAAAACAAATCATTTTTGGGGAAAGAATACATGTATTTTAATGCCCTCAAGCAAAACTAATTAAGGACGATGCCTCATTTACATAAATAAGCATTATAATTTGCATGCATGCACAGGGGAATCGAGTCAGAAAAGAAAGCAATATTTTGCAGTCTGCTAATTTCATTTTTATTCAGGATTTAAGCTTAATAAAGATTCATTTTGGAGGGGAAAGAAAAATAATCAAAGGGGGGAAATTTGAACTATCTCCAAAGATGCAGCAGCCTTCTATTCAAAGGGCTCTTTTTCGAGTCACCAGATGACTCCTAATCTGGAGTGGCACTTTCTGGCTCAACTCCAACACCAACTCCTTGAAAGGTAAAAAATTTTAGAGCCCAATTTATTAGTATGCAGTTCTGGCTTCGGGTAGAGAATTAATGGCAGTGACTGATAATGACTGTAATCGTGGCACAAATGGGGTGTTGAAATAGCAAACAACGGGCACAAGGCATGTAATGGGGATTTTATTAATTACCCAAGGTCCCTAGCATGAGCAGTCTGCAGGATTTACTGTGGCAATGCCAGCCGGTCGAGGAGGGTCGGCCAGTCTAATCTGACAATGAAAGGGTCACCACACAGACTACTTTATAATATTATGAGACATACTAAAAAGGTGAGAGGATTTGTCTGTTTGTATTTGCAGCATTTTTGAGCGTCTGAGTCAAGGTGACTGTTTTTGATTGATTACCGCCCTTAGGAGAATAGCAAAACGGGGTGAATTTGCTCAAAGAGATGATTCACCTTGTAACATTAAAACAACAGAAACGTCTAAAGCAATAACTTACTTCATATTTCGAATAAGTGATATCGTAAATGCAGGCAACTACAATGAAATAAGCTCCCTTTGCCTTTTGTCGGATATTAGAAAAAGAAATCAGCATATGGTAACACTGTCAGGTAGGATAACCCATTCACATATCAACTTATCAACAAGAGAGGATTGATTAAAAGTCCTTTTTATTACTCACTGCATCCTTAATGGCGCTAGACTTTCAAAATGGAAGAAACAATTAGAGTTTTACTGCTTTGTGGGCACTGCTGATTTATATAAATCACTGCACGGGTGTAAATTTTCCAATAAAAGACTGAACCACCCCTCGCATACATAATCAACATGTACTCCATCAGTACAGTCTCTTGACTTGCACAGTCACTTCGTATCGGTCGGACCCAACAGTAACACAGATCCAGTCGCATTCAATCAGCAGATGGAGTGAATGATGGAATTTCTAAACTGTTTGTATATGCGTTCCCCTCACTAATCATGATCTTTGTTTAAACCCCCCCACCAATTTTTTGTCCTTGCAAAAGCTGACTTTTTTTTTTATGTTTTCTGAAATGTAATTTGTGGGTTTGCTCCACTTTATTTGTTGCAGTAAGTCGGCACCTGACACATTTTGTCTGTGCAGGTGAGACGACAGACATCAATCTTATTGAAATAATTTATTCTCATACCAAATGGAATTACTTCTGCCACGTAATCTTCATAATGTGTTACTTTAAAGTTTTGGCATGTGATGTCAAAATTTAAGTGCCCACCCCTAATCATGGATTTCCCAGGAGATGTGTTAATTTTGATACCGGTGTACGGTGAAATTAATTGCGCATGTGCACGCTTCGCACAATGGGGTGGCAAAGGCAACTCAAGTCAGGTATTTACCAGTAGACAGTAAAGACAGGAAAATCACAAAGGTCTCTTTGGCAAGGTCCTTAATCCCCAAGTTGCTCCCGGTGTGCAGTTGAGCATCTTTCATGGTGCATGAGTGTGTGTGTGTGTGTGTGTGTGTGTGTGTGAATTAGAATCCGACCGATATATCGGTTGGCCAATAATATCGGCCGATATGAGCCTTTCACAAATGTATCAGTGTTTTTTTTGCTGATATGAAAACTTTTATTTTTACGTAATAAACAA
>OMMV01194668.1:0-10442 GCA_900302635.1 Chatrabus melanurus
TATCGCAATATGAATTTAAGGCCATATCCTCCAGCCCTAATTTTAACGTTATGATGTGGTTGTGCGCGATCCGTTATGATGCATTTCGGCAATTTTTCCGTCTTTTAGCGAGTGCGGCAGACGGAGAAGAAGAGATTTCATTTCAAAGGCAATCCGGAACGTCAAATCGATGGAATCTTTCACGTTTGATTGTTGTATCAGAGGATTTCACGTATATAAATCAATTTGGGAACAAGAAATCGGCGAATCGCTAATGTGCACTGTGGAAGAGAACAATCCGTGGGACAAAAAAAGGGGGGGCGCTCTTCTATTAGGGCGCGATCTTGTATTAGGACTTTTACGGTATTTTAATTTTTAATTTTATGCCACATTCAACACAACATGTGCGTTCAGAGATGTGCTGTCAGCTGACTGGTGGTAAAGTCATCGTGCATACGTGGGTACAAGGAGAAAAAACCCCCCAAAAAAACAAAAACCCCACACACATAAAACCCTGCCGATTAGCACCCTGTAAAATTATTCCCAAAACACTCAAAAGAAGAAAGAGTGTGTGGGAAAGACATGATTAAAGAAAAAAACGATGTAGAAAGATGTGAAAAGTCTGAGCGGTGACGCAGCAGAGACGCAGCTGAAAGGCTCCCCGGTGTAAATCAGAGTGTCAGCGGCTCAGACACAAAGCAGCTGGTGCGTTTCAGGTGTCACAAGTCGCAGCACTGCTGCCAAGTTCCCCAAGCAGGCCTTGCCTGGCTGCGCTCAGCACCAAGTCCTCCTGAGCAGGCACACAACTCAGCAAAACTCAGAAAAAGTCTTTTTTTTTTGTAAGAGCTCGGTCAGACTCCTCCCATCATGGCCCGGCACAGTGCAACTCGACACACCTCCGGGCGTAGACCCTGTGCCAACTCATCCTCTTCGGATGAGTCGGGCTAACATGCTCAGCATTAAAACCCGATGCCGTGTTGCACAGAGCCTGCACGGGCCTGCCACAAGCTGAGCGCCAGTAAGGCGGCGGCGGTGGTGGGGAGTCTGGTGGAGCTCCAGTGTGCAAAACAAATCTGGTTTATGAGGTGGCTGCAGTACCAATCCTGCCACCAACCCACCCAAAAGAGAACCACGAGCAGTCCTGGATGCCGTTTGAGGTCACGTCCAGGAGGATTCCCAGGGCTGCTTGGATGGCAGATAGGTGGCGATATTTCATGCTTGCTGGATCACTCATTTCATTAGATTTGGCATTTCTTTTTGCATTTGTAAAACACGGTGATGATGTTTGACTTGTGTAGCTTTTATTCACGTTAAACATTGTAAGAACAATCACTGTTGTTCATGTTTCCTGATGTTCAGCTCCACACGTAAGTCAAACACATGTTAAATACTTTCCTTTCAAAAATAACTTGCTTTAATAACTCAGAAATATCTAAAATGTGGGGGTTTGTGTGTAAACTAGCAGACGTTTTGTGCTGAAACTCCGCTTTAACGAGCATTAATTAAACCCACATTGACCTCTTAAAGGTGTAAAAATGTTTGATTCATGTTTTTCATCCAGGTTTTAACGTTTAAAGAACAGATTGAATGAACTGATTGAAATTAAATTGTGCCAAATTACTTTTTATCAGATATCAACCTGTCTGATATCAGCTGCCTGGTCCTTCAAACCGGTCTGATATGCAATGAATCCATGCATTAATAGGTACTTATTAAAAGACACCCCCCCCCCCCCAAAAGCCTAAATGGCCTCAGACTACAGCTGTATTCCAAAATCACAACAACAAAAAACCTGATATGCAAAGTGAAAACTGCTACATTGCACAGAAACACGCTTTAATTGAGGTGATTAAAAAAATTATAAAAATACACTTTGAGGTGCCTGATGCACTATTTTTACAAAGTTCATTGATTGCAGAGTTTATTTTATACATAAATGTTTGTGTAATTGTTTTTAATACAAACGGCCTCAATCACTTTGCTGCCGTGCTCGTCCTCTCCCCCCGCTCCATCGGTGCACCGCGCGGCCCAAACCCGCGGTCGCCAAACCCGCCAACATAGGACAAGTGAATCTCCAGCTCAACCTGTCCTATGGACAAGTCCCACAAAATGCTTAATGTCTATCCCTGGAGTACCAAAGCAATCTCCAAAAAGGTTTCAGTAAAGCAATGTGAACCAAAGTATCTCCTTCCACTTAGCACAATGACAGTGTGCTGCAGCCACTACCTGCTTAGAGCTGCAGTCATCAATCGATTAGAAAAATAACGCTTAGCTGCAGCCCGACACTGTACTGCTGCGTCTTTGAAACGTTCTGTCTTTGCTGTCATTCCTGGATTTACCCTCTCTCAAAGCCATTTCCTTCAGGGTTTGACAAAGACAGCTTAGTGTGGCATCAAGGTCAAAATGAACAAATGCAGATGTACATTTTCCACCTCTGTGAAATACTAAGGGACGACGTGGTTTATGGAGCCTGGCAGGGAGCAGGATGGAGCGGCGGGGACCAGTGCTGTGGTGAAGGACGTGCACGCAGCTCTGTCCCTGGTTTTATAGTGGTGATGGAGAGCTTTAGGGAAAGTTCTTCTGTGATAAAGAAACACGGTAACAGCACTTTGACCCACTTACACGAGAGGCAGACTGAATCTGCTGAGAAACTCACTTCAAATGTAAAACCTCTGCATGGGTTTGACCTGCAGCTCCTGACTCTGCCTCTCTCACACATGCACACACGTGCACACACCCACACACCAACCTGGTTTTTGGACGCAGCGCTGCAGCGGTGCTGGGCCAGGTCCAGCATGGTTCGGTAGCTCTTAAAGCAGGACGGGCAGTTGAAGCGGTTCTTATGAACCCACCACACACACAGACACACAAACACAAACACACATACAAATTTGGATTACTATACTTGTGATAAAGGTTAACCAAACGCATTACGTCTAAGCCCTAAACCGCTCTCTAACCTTAGCCTAAGCCCACCTCAGCATCACTGACTGTAAGAGCGCCCCGCTCCACAGAGCGCGTTTGTCAGACTGTGGCTGGAAAAGGTTTAGTCCTAGACAAAGTTCAAGAAAAAAACGATACAACATGTCGCATGCAGACTTCATAACAGCAGTCCATGCAAAATACACACACGTTTTCACAGACACACACTGCACGCTGGCTCATCTACAACACAATAAGACCAAAGCACATATTTTCAGAGGTTCCCCAGAGAGTTTTCAAAGCGGAGCCGATTTCAGTCACAAAGACGACCGTGTCCGACCGACACAACGATCCTCCTCAGAGCAAAGCAGCCACGTGTTTTATCAGCTGGACGTGTCCTGGACCCACCCTGGTTCCAGGAGGACAGCTGCCCAGGCAGACAACCAGTCCCCCACCTGGCCTCTTCCAGGTGTTGGGGTCCTCAACACTGAGGTTCATGCTTAGGGAAGCAGGCAGCTAACGGACCACAGCAGCTACGGGACCCTCACAGCGAAGGCAGACATGAAGTCATTCCAGAGGTACCCAAAGATCCTCCACAGAGACCTAGTCCCAGAGCCATCAGGTCGTACAGCTTGTTACACATGAAGAGTCCACAGATTATTGATATATTAGCAGCTTTTCATTATTTCACAGTAAAACAGACAGACATTCTGCACAGCACTCTGCATTATTTGAAAGGGTTCAGACAGAAATACACAGAACTCTGGGAATATTGGAGAAAGGATGTTAATCCAAATTCAGAAATCCAAAAACACTTGAAGCTCAGCACTGAAGAAGAAGAACGCTTGTTTCCACTCTGTGGGAGTAACCTGATGCTGCTGGCACACGATTTGAAGGGACGAGGAAAAGTTGTCTGGAGCCTCAACTCTGGAACAGACAAAACTACAGGAGAGCACCGGGGGTCTCGTCTCTGGAGACTGGTGCAGTCCTGAGGGGTCGTCCGCAGTGCATCTTCATCCAGGTCAAATCCTGAGGCGCTCATGCGAGTGGGAAGGTCTTTTCTCTCAGGAAGGACGATCATCTTCCACTGCTGTTGAGGGAGCATCCAGCTGGCCAGATGTGTGTATCCACCCCGTTCAGTCAGACCAAGCCCCTCGTCTGCAACTGGCCTGGAATGACTGAGTGGAGAGCAGTGCCGCTGGACAGCTATGAGGCAAAGGTAAGCTGCTGTATAAACCGGCCATCTTAGAAAGTTTCTTTACATTAATTGAGGTAAACATGTGCAGCTATGACATTTTGGCTAGGTGGAGTGTTTCTCTGTGTCGAGGACCCCAGGGACTGCAGTAGGCCAAGGACATGCTCTGGCTGTGGCAGAGAGTTGGTTACTTCAGAGAGGTGGGGATGGCCCAGTTGACATCCAGGACCTGAGGCAGGTCTGTCTGTCTGTCTGTGTCAAGGCACAGCAACAGCACATGATCCCAGATGTGACCTGAAAACAATACTTTACACTTGTGTTAGCACCTAGAAACCCCGGTACTGGTTCCACTCCTGAACCTACTTCATGAGCTGAAGGCTTTTCAAGCAGCACACACCGATGATGCATTCCCATAATTTTGGAAAGACAGCAGCTTTAGACAGAGTGGGAGGGGTCAGTCAGCTTCTTTACAAACTGAAATTTGTTTCAACTGTGGGAAAACTATTTTCATCCCAGCACTTTTATTTTTGTTGAACACAATGAGCTAAACGCCGTCAGTTGACACCATTCCCTTTTCTGTATCGTCATAAATGTCAGGATCCATCTTGGACACGCAGTGTTATTAAATGACTAACCAACAAAAACATGCTCACAGTGTTTGCCTAGTTTCCTGTCACGTTTGCTGATGTTAGTGTGCCGCTGCCACACTGCGACGTTCACATTTTGACTGTGGAGTTGTCATTGCTTTGACACGTACTGTGAAGCACACATTCAGGAAAATGACTTGTCAGCATTTACGTCATTAACTCAGTGCCTGCAGCAACAAGCTGGCAGACATCAGGAGAAACTCTGTTGTCACGTTGGCCAGCATGGATGCAACGTCTCTAACAGCTGTGTCACCTCACACATGGTAGTGCAGCGGTGCCCATAGCTGGTAACACTTTAGGGGAATCAAAGCATTGTGCAAAATGTGGCTCAGTGAAGTTTACAGCACTCACTTTTTTCCCACAGACTTTCACATAAAATTAAACACATTTTAAGATTCATCTTTAAAATGCGGAGATATCAGCCAGGAAAAATAGTGTCTGGGCCCCATTTCAGCACCAAAAATAAACACCAACAAGAGTGCAACATGCCACCATTTTCAGGTTTTGCTCCTTTGTAATCGTCTTCCTAAATAATCCTTTAGTGCAACAACTAAATCATCAGTGTTACAGTCGGTTTCCTTGAGATAAGTCAGGGGATGGATACATGAACATTTTCAACTTTCTGAATCTATCTTGGACTTCAATTAATTTTCATTGATTCATTTATTTTCTGCCACTTATCCGAATCCAGGTCAGGGTGGCAGCAGACCAAACAGCTCACCTCACACTTCCCGATCCTCAGGCAAGTCCTCCAACACTTCCTGGGGAATCCAGAGGCGTTCCCAAGCCAGCTAGGAAATATAATCCCTCCAATTTGTCCTGGGTCTGGCCTCCTCCCAGTTGGACGTGCCTGGAAGACCTCCCTAGGGAGACGACCAGGGGACATCCTCACCAGATGTCCAAACCACCTCAGCGGGCTCCTTTCGATACGAAGAAGCAGCAGCTCTCCTCCGAGTCCCTCCCAGATATTCGAGCTTCTCACCCTGTCCCTGAGTGTAAGGCCAGATATCCGAAGGTGGAACCTCACTTCAGCCACTTGTATCCGCGACCTTGTTCTTTCAGCCATTATTAGTTCCTTGTCTTAAGCCTTTTTACTCCTGAGTGGAGCATAGGCTGCTGGCAATCTCCATCTTCTCCTGTCTTGGGATGTCTTCACTGTTGCACTCTTTTGTCTCTTTTTTCCCTCCCAACATCTTCTCCAGGTGTTTTGAGTACGACTTCTTTCTTTTGCCTTGTGGATCCCAGGTAACTGCCCTTCTGGTGATGTTGGTGTTCTTAGAGTGTGCCCGATCCATGTCCATTTTCTCTTTTTGATTTGTAGGTTGGGTGGCATTTGGTTCGTCCTCCTCCAAAGCTTAACATTTGTGATGTTGTCAGGCCACCATATGTGATGTATCCTTTTGAGGCAGAGATTGATGAAGGACTAAATGGCTTGATTTGATTTCTTGGTTGTCTTCCATGTTTCAACCCCATACAGGGCTAACTTGACGGAGTTGAACAGTCAAATTTTTGTCAAGGTTTTGCTGTTGCCGTACGTTCTTCAGTAAGTTGAAGGCACCTCCGGCTTTCCCTATTCTGGCCTTTATGTCCTCATTTATCCCGCATTTCTTCTCGATTATGCTGCCAAGGTATATGAAGGATTCAACCTCTTCAATTTTTCCTTCTCTGATCTAGAAGGTTGCATCTGTGGTGGTGTTCACTCTTGTTTTTCAACGTTTCAACATTAATGCCCAGTCCATGCTTCTTGGCATTTTCTTGCAAGAAGCACTTGGAGCACTTGGTAGTTCAATCTATCACACATTTCTGATGAACCGAGTGAATTTGCCAGGAATTCGGTAGTGCTTCATGTGTAGCCATAGTGATTCGTGGCCAATGCTGTCAAAACCTTTTTCAAAGTCGAAGTTCATGTGCAATGAACTACTCCACTCAAGTGACTGCTCCACGATAATCCTCAATGTTGGCATTTAGTCTGTGCACGAGCGTTCTTTTGCCTCAGGAGAAGGTGTAGCATATTCACTGTGTGTGCGGCATCAGCTTTGAGGGCTTCAGCTTGGATTCCATCTGGCCCTGGTCCCTTCCTGTTCTTTACGCTCATCACAGCTTTACTGATTGTGGTCTTGGTTGGATGGTCCTTCTTGATGGGCAGATTCTCATGTGTTGGCATGATGGCTGCCCTTTCTTCCAGAGGTTCCCTTTCTCTCCATTTAGCAGCTCGGAGAAGTGCCGTTTTGATCTTTCCAGTTGCAGCTCCTTTGCGTAGAGCACTTTGCCATCCTTGTTCTTGACTGGTCTGTCTGCTGGTTTGCTTTTGCCAGCCAAGATCCTTATAATGGTATAAAATGAGTCGTAAAGGACTCGTTTCTCTGCTGCTTCCTCAGCCTTTGCTGCCAGTTCTGTGATGAATCTCCTTTCAATCCAATTCAATTTATTTATATAGCGCCAAATCACAACATAAGGCGCTTCACAAGGGTAAGGTCTAACCTTACCCACCCCTTGAGCAAGCACAATGGCAACAGTGATAACTCCCTGGGTGATTTTATGAGTACAGGAGGAAACCTCAAGCAGACCAGACTCAGAGGGGGGACCATCTGCTATGGCCATACTACCAATGACAACAGATGAATAAAGTACAACAAGAATTTTTAAACATGCACAGAAAGAAGGCCTTTCATCCCATGTCACACTTTCCTTCACTTCTCTGTGCTTTTCACAGTGTTCTTCACTGGCCCTAGTCTCGGCACCCCTGGTTTTACCATTGTTGATACAATTCTTCAGAGTCCTTGCTTCCATGCATTTGGAGTTGTCACTTATCCATGGCTTGTGCTGCTTCCTCAGGCCCCCTAAGCTTTTTTCACAGGCGTTCCTCCAGGTTGTCTTGGCATTCTTCCATTGCTCCTCAACGGTACCGTTACTTGATGTGACGTCCAACTCTCTCATCTGCGTGTTAAGGCATTCGCTAAAGTGTCGCTGGCATTCTCTGTTCTTGAGTCTCCTCACGTTGTACTTGATTCCTGGCTGGTGGTCTCCATGTTTCTTCAACTTAAGCTACATCTTCTAAAAATAGATCCCAAGTTGAAAATTGTCAAACTTCACCTTTATGTGGCTGTGCTTGTATATAGACATTCTATGACTACAGACTTATATGAGCATATTCAATTTAAAGAGCATGACAGCCCTGAAGCTTATGTTCCAAAGATAAGACCAGGGGTCCTTCCACCGCCCCTCAAAGATTTAAAAACATCCAGGAGGAAAATAGGTTGTGAGCTGTGCCAAGTCGAAGAAGCTGAGGGTGGAATTCATTTTTAATCAGTGTTCTCAATCCGTTTTTAAATATCCGAGTCCATGGGACTTGGTGATGTGACAAAATGTGAGTCCAGCGGAAATTTTTATTAGACCCACTGCTGAAGGCAAGAAAACACCCAAATAGAGCACAAGTTTAAAATTTTATTAACTCCAACTTACGCAACATTGTTTTATTCTCACAATTATCTCAAAAACAAAATTTATAAGTATAAAAAAGAAAAAAAAGTTTGCTTTGATGACAGCTTTGCACACGTTTGGCGTTCTCTCAATCAGCTTCATGAGGTCGTCAACTGGAATGGTTTTCAATTAACAGGTGTGCCTTGTCAAGCGTTTATTAAATCTAAAATATAAATAAAACAAATAAACATTCTGTTTTAACACTTTTGTTTACTACAGAATTCCATTTGTGTTCCTTCATAGTTTTCATGTCTTCAGTATTAATCTACAATGTAGAAAGTAATAAAAATAAAGAAAAACCATTGAATGAGAAAGTGTGTCCAATAGAGATGCACGGATCAGGTCTGACGTCACCCGAACCCGCTGCTAAAAATAACTCCTCCATCCGCCATCCATCCGCTCCGAAGATTTTCTCTGATTTAGATATCCGCACCCGACCCCCACCCAACCAGAAATGCGGCTTTTGTTGGAGGGAGGTTTTGCTGTTCGAGGTACCAGTCTTGTGGCTGTCATACACATACAGCGCTTCACAGCTGTTACATATCACATACCCAGCACTCGAGTCATCCATCCTGGTTAATCACTTCACTGAAACGTTCCCATACAGCACTTCTCTGTCCTTCCTTTTGTTTAGTTTTTAACTCTCCTTTTTGAAGTTTCTCGCGTATATGCTTTGCCTCCATCGCTGCTTAAATAAATGGACCCCTCACCTGCGTAGCGTAACGAGAGGCTGTGCAAATTAGCGCCAGACTAAAAATTAATTTTAAAAACGTTCACATTTCAGAGAATGCAGTAAATATTTTAGTTGTTAATAATTTATTTCTTCCAGTCGCCACCCACCCGCAATTAATCAGAATGTTAATTTTTATTACTTGATCCGGCCGACCTGCGGGATGTCTGCGCATCTCTACTGTCCAAACGTTTGACTGGTACTGTACATACAATGAATCTACAGTCTACATAAAAACTACAGTCTCAGGGTTCGCGTTTACGCCGTCCTGACGCAATATCCACCAAGATGGACGCAAGTTTTTCGTTCCCAGGGACTGCATGTCCCAGGGGACGCGTTGTAAGTTAATTTTCAGGCCCATTTTGAACGGAATCTGGTCATAAATCAACATATTTCAGTGACCTTCCTGGGGGTGCAGAGGTGTTTCACTAAATCCGTGGGCGGCACGGTGTTATTGGAGAGAGGGGAAAGTTCAAACTGAATGTCCGGCGACTATCAAACCTCCGGCCAACTTCTTCTCGCTGGACTCATGTTTAAAAAGGACATTAACACACTGATTGGAATTAAACAAGCAACAAGTCTATTTTATTAACATCTACTTTTAGAACAGCAGTGCGTGTCTCTTGCTCCGGTGCGCGGTGGAGACGCAGCGACACGGAGCGATAACACGGAGCACACCCGCGGTGAAAGTTTAAAAAATACATATTTCACTCTCCTTCAAACTGCTGGGATAGGCTCCAGCACCCCGTGACCCTCAATTGGATTAAGCGGGCATTGAGAATGGATGGATGGACTCTCCTTCAAATATACACCAGCTGTGTTTCTGACGCATGGTGTATGTGATGGAAACTTCTTATCACAGCGCTTTCCACATAAATAAACGAGTTTTTCCGTGTCTGGTTTCTTCCTGCTGAGAGATCGTGCAGGCGCGGAGCCAGAGGGGCAAGGGGTGGGACCGGACCCCCAACCCCCTCAGAGTAAAGATCCACTTTTGAAGATATTTTAGACTTTTTTTGCCCATTATAACAGTACTGTTAATAATGATAATAATAATACATTTTAAGACCTAAAACAATCAATATTATTCTTTTTTACACTTAAAACTTTATTTATTTATAGTGAAAAACAAACCTATGAAGAATAAGAAAACAAGAAAAATAAAGTTCACTTTAATTTTGTGTCACTTAAACTGCCAAAACTCACCAGAAAGCACCATTTTCTTTACACTTTTCTTTCACAATTTTAAAATAAAAATGGCAGCTTTAGATGAGCACAAATTTATGTTAGAATACACCAGAATGCGCCATTTTTTCAAAGTTTTCCAGGGGAGCATGGCCCCGGACCCCCTTAGAAGGACGTCGCACCTGCGGTGCTCGTGTGAGGCCGCTACACTGCCTCACCATGGGACTCAGCCTTGAGGCGTTGGGAATCAATTTTTCTTATTTGTTGTGTCCCAGGACTCATCGCCTCAAATTCCTAATGCTAACCC
>OMMV01194691.1:0-14235 GCA_900302635.1 Chatrabus melanurus
GGGCCAACGTAGAAGAATGTATTTGCAAACGTCGGTGTCCGCTAGCCTCCGCCGATGAGCGTCGACCGCGTCCAAAATTTTCAACACGTTTAAAATTTCTCTGCATTTGCTGACGTACCGCTGGCTACGTTGGAGATCGTCAGAGAAAGTTAAACTCCACTACGACCAAGTTCCCTACACGACTCTCTGTTAGCCTCCGTTAGCATCTGCTAGCCTCCACTAACTGAAGATGCTGGTGCGATCGTCTACGCTGGGTGCCGCTTCGCCCTGCCTGCTCAGAATCACCGCACAGCGGTGTGTTGACCCCCTCTCCCGCACGTTGCCACGTTGGCAAAAGTCCCGCCTGTTCTAATGGAGCGCTGGCTAATGCCCGCCTCTTCTAGCACCATGTTGTGGAACGCCGTGCTGCGTTTGAGGTTCGCTACCAAACTCCGGTAATGTGTTTTTTGCTGAAGTTTGGCCAATTTTCTCTCCCTTTCACCGCGTTCACCAAACGCCGCGGTAAACATTATAGAGAGATCGGGCCTCATCTGTTCCTTGCGAAAGGTCCTTAATCCCCAAATTGCTCCTGGTGTGCAGCTGAGCTCCTTGCGTGGCAGCAGGCCAACATCAATGTGTGTGAATGTGAGGCGTCATTGTAAAGTGCTTTGAGCATCTGCATCAGATGGAACAGTGTGATAGGAATCCCGTTACAAGCCCATATTTATTGCTCGCTTTAAACTACAGCTACAAACAACATAAACTGTCAATGCCCAAATATTTATGTGCCCAACTCTATAAAGACACACACACACTCACACGTGTGTGAGTGCAACATTAACAAGCTTACATATCTGCTGAGGTCCAGTTAATTTGTAGCCGACTGTTTTGGTTGTTAGGTAACACTGCTAAGGCTCTCCTGTATTCTCAGCCTGCAGAACTGCACCACGGCAAAGGTTTTGCCATTTCACTCACCTCATCTCTGCGCCACTGGTTTCCTTTATGCGTGACCTCCAAGCCAGCCTCATTTTCCTGATCAAGGTCACAGCACAGGTGGCAGCCATTATGAATAAATCTCAAAGCGGCCTCGGGCACGGTGCTGACTGCCAATAAGTCCCTCTGGACCAGGGATACAGGGCAGAGGAGGAAATGTGTGGAAGAGCATGCATGCCCGCTCCCCAAAAAAAAGGTTTACCTGATAAGTGAAGATCATTCATCACCATGACTATTTGATCTGAGCTCAAATCAGTCATAATGTCACTAATTAATTATTATTCTGAAGGCTTAAAGACAGACAAGGAAAGAAGGCATATTAATGCAAATGACCTTCTGATTTCCAGCTCGACTACCCCTCAGCCTTGATCAATTCTCTTTGATATCCACATCACATGAAAACCTTTCCTGTTGCTTCATCATAAATACACACAGCCATGACAGAGTCATTATAGGCAATCAATATCATCTGATGTGAGAAAAATCTCTGCCTGGCGTTCCACTGGTGCACTCGGTGTTGGGATAACACCAAGCCAGTGTGGGAAGACACCGTATGATGAACATTCATCGCTTTAGCCCAGGAGATCACCAAGTGTTGCTCAATTAGAAATCCCACCGCAGGGTAAAGGGGGGGAGGGAGAGAGAGCGAGAGCAGGACGGGAGGGGACGGCCGCCCGGCGCGGCTTCGCTTAGTTCTTAAGGTGGGAAAGGTCACACTCCCCATTTCACACTGAGGACTCTGCATACTTGCGTAGCCATCGCAAACAAAAATTTATGTAAGAGTTCTTTAAATCAAAGAGTAGACGGCCGAGTTCCTTTGGGCTATTACGCTTATATTTTATTTATTCGACTTGAGTTATGGCAACAGCCTGAAAACACTCACCGCAGGAGAGAGGAGGCTACCCACCCATAAATGTGGACGAGTACCAAAACATGTTTTTAACATCTGACACTCAGTCAGCCCACAGAAACCAGTTAGCTTGGTGCTCACACATACAGTGTTATCGGGGTTGCAGCACTGCACTCGTCTTAAGCCGGAGACACGCTACACGATAGGAATGCGTGTTACATCAGGATTGTAGCGAAATGCACGCCGTATTGCAATGTGTATGCTGCAAGTGTGATAGGA
Source organism: Chatrabus melanurus (assembly GCA_900302635.1). Classification (NCBI taxonomy): domain Eukaryota; kingdom Metazoa; phylum Chordata; class Actinopteri; order Batrachoidiformes; family Batrachoididae; genus Chatrabus; species Chatrabus melanurus. The sequence goes on from OMMV01194691.1 coordinate 2,102, forward strand.
TCCTGTATGATGGAGAGATGGGGCCGTAATGCACGAGTTCAAGCATGCTCTAAACCTCTGCGACACACAGGGGCGTGCACACAAATACACTACACTTTTGCACTTGATGACACAAGACCTGTACACATGGCGCATTCACGAAATACCGGAGTGTTCTAAGTGCACACTCTGCAATATACGGATCACAAAAATATCAGAGTTCCATAACGAATTTGGGTGAAGTGGAGACCGAAGATCTGCTGTTGAGACCCTGAACGGGAGCATGCTCCGAAAGGACAGGTATCCACATACAGTGGTCCCCCATCTAATAAGGCCACCCCTATTGTCCGGACAAAGTGGCCTTATTAGAGGGGTGGCCTCTCTTGATGGGGAGGCCACCTGTGGGGTTAATGACATAACTGCATTGTAGGCACAGGTTTCTAAAGGGTTAATACTTAATAAAACTTTACAGCTCATGCTCAATGTGTGTGTTATGTTAAGTCAGTTTTATTTCCATTTTCACCATTATAAATTTCAATCTAGTTTATTAATTGACTTAAATTTAACACTAAATTTTACATCATACTAATAAAAATGTGAGTAATAAAAAAAGTTTAGCATTTGGAAACAAGTAGAGGTCGGGCCAAATGTGGCCCACGGGGTGCAAGTTAGTTACCATGATTCAGGCGCTGCAAAGCGGCCGACTAATTAAAATGAAGACAAACCCATCAGGGCAGTGGATCATAAAAGTTTGATACCATTTTTAAAATGACACTTTGTCTTCAACAACGCAGATTTCTGGTGTGAAACAGGAGTTACTGAGGAGTAATGGCACCAACGGATCGCGCCAACTCTGAGATAGGAAATAATGCAGACATTTGAGATCGCCTTTTGTAAATTATCTCTCAATATTGGCAGTTATTGACAGTTACTTCATTCTGTTGTCAAACTTTTAACATAGTCCATGTGTGTATGTTGACGCATAGCCTACATACACAGGCGTACGCTGTCTATGCTGCGTTCACTTGACCACATCAAAATTTCAATCAAGTTCAAAAACAGGTGCAGAACACAACTTAATCCCCATGTTCCATCTGCAAAGCACGCTGTAACATCGACGGAGCATGGGTGTAATGTATGGTGTATGGCCAGCTTTACACCACTGCAGAATAAGACAACAAATGCAGATTAAGACAACAAATGGTAATGACTCCAATTACCATCTTTTTCCCCCCCCCATTGTTATTGTTGTAAATGAGCTTTATTCAGCATCCGCAAGCAAACAATAAGATTTCCCTCTGAAACGAAGGCTGCTCGAAGGAGAGGAGGCCCATCTCTGGCCCTCTGTGGTGCTCATTCTTTCATCAGCACAAAGATAACAGAGCTACAATCTCTTCTAAAGGAAATAATCTTCTGCAGGTGCCACCGTGTCACATTAAGCACAAAGGAAGGACAGTGACAGGTACTTTCCAGGGAAAACTTAAACCAAATATAGCATGCTCTTTCAGGAAGGAAACCATACAACCCAAAGGATCTGGCTTCACGTGCAGCTCCTTGTAAGGACAGACACTCAAACAAAAAGTCGCAGCATTGAGAGGTATACTGAGGAGAGGAGCTTTTCGTAGAGTCTGGAGAGTCTTCCAGTGGACTGGTTACCTAACAGCAGTGTTCACAGGTAGACATGAAGGGTTTTTGTCAGATGAGGTTGAGTATTTGTTGTACATTGTTGCCACCGCCTGATAGGATGTCACGTTAGCGTCACAAGAGTCGTCACCCTCGTGTCATTTCGAGTTAGGTGAATGTTTTCACAGTGGCTGTAGTGCTAATCCCATTACTGACCCTGTGGAGAGATTTCTACAGGCTCGAAGTCATCTGCAGAACCGGATTCAGATTTTCCATCACAGCCAGGATGAGGCAAACTGGAGTTCGGTTTCTTGCTCAAGAACACACAAACAGAAGTGGTTCGATCCCCTAAACCTTTGGTTGGAAGATGGCCATTCCTATAAACTAAGGTCTGTCCAGAAGGCCAGTAATTATGAAAAGTTACTGACTCGCTAGATTTCACTAGCTAAGTTCCAAAACGTGAGTAAAAAAAATCTTTTTACATGCCTAAATGCTCCTAGACCTGACCTGAAGGATGGCACTGCCGTATCCACCACGCTATGCCTTTGGGCCCACTTTACAACTACCCAGGAAGACGATACGTTCCTATGTCTCCAAAGTGGTCGACTATCTGCTGCAGCCAGGTGATACTTGGGCGACCTCTTGGCCTTGTCCAGTTGGAGGTGTCCCCAACAGTGAAGCACCTGCATGCTGAATCATGTCCAGGAAAATATGCCTCGTCTTTTAATCCACCCAGTCCTAATCAGAAGCCTGATGGAATCAACTATATTATCAAAACCACTAAAATAACAGCAAGGAGGCAAAGGGGCAGACGGGTCAAAATTAAACAAAGTCTCATCTTTTAAATATTCAAACAGGACCCCCCCAATTATTCTCAAAGACTGTGTTCAGGTACGAAATATTGCATGAGCTCAACTATAGATGTGGCCTCAAGCCTCTGTGTCAGTCACCTCTGATGCATGAGTGGCGCAAGTCTTAAAATCCAGCATTTTGAGCCACCTGAAGTGATGAACTGCAGAGTGCAAGCAGGTTGGCAATATGGCACCAAACACATCAGACGGTGAATATTTTCACCGACTGCACGCTGCTGCTGCATTGCAAAACCTATGCAAGCATTATATGATTTCTCAGCTGGTCTACTAGGTCAAAGAAATATGATGAATGGTGGTCTGAAGTCATCTAGAACTCAAAAAAAAAAGAAAGAAAAGAAAAGTCAAATGCAGTAGGGCAATCAGGCCAGTGTTAATGTCTACCCATGACTGGTACCCCAGCTCCCACCCACTAAACCTAGACGAACTATAAGTAAGTCCTATCAGGCTGGTGCTTATGGTGAGTTCCAGTTGCACTCGAATGTCGGAATTCCCCAGTTACGAGTGGGAAGTTTCAATTGGAACGCCCCCTGAACTCGGAATTCCAACTCGTCAACTCCTTTGAACGCCACATACCTCAAATTCACAATCCAAGCTTGCTGCTCCGAGCATCAACAGGAAGTGAAAGCTGTAGTTTACTGGGTTTTTTTGTGTCCAATTTAATAAGATGTACACACTGTACTGACCTACTGTTGTCTGTGGACATGTCGGCACCGTGTTTTTATGCATGAAATACAGTATAATGTGTTGTCAACTGGTGCTGCCAATATTGGCTAACCAGGTAGATGTTGCCAACAATGACTGGCTACACCGAGCAATAAACTGAAACACTAACAGATCTTCTGCGCCATCTGTCCTCTTCCATGAGGTCTCTTTGGTGGACCGTATATTTGTTTTGTAGCTCTCTATACTCCAAATGGGCAAGCACAACAAAGGCTTGCTTAAAGGCATCTGACTTGCAGTCAACTGGAAAGCGGCATTTTCCCCGGATATGGTAGTGTGAAGCAGATGAGAGTCTACAACTCTCCCTGGATTTGACACCAGTTCATCACAGGTTACTTCCCCAGCCAAGGCTGGTGCCCATTTACAGGTGGGTGGACTGGGACGGGGTCAGCTCTATGTTCCCCGGTACCTATGTTCCCCAAAAAACATGTTCCCCGGGGACCTATGTTCCCCAAAAACCATGTTCACCGGGTACGTATGTTCCCCAAAATCTGTGAGGTGGAAATTACTAGTATACTGAAGAAAGAATAAAAATGAAAATGGTAAATTTCGGACATCCAGTTTCAATGCGGAAGGTTCCCGGTTCAAACCCCATCTCTGCCCATTCTCCATGTAATGTGGAGTTGTGTCAGGAAGGGCATCCGGTGTAAAAATTTGTGCCAAATCTACATGCAGATCCATGTGGGATCTGCTGTGGTGACCCAAAGTTGAAACTGGGAGAAGCAGAAAGTAGATTATTATTGTATCGGGCAAAATGGATACGCACCAACTGGGACAATGCAGATGAAGTGTCTTGTCCAAGGACACAGGTAGCCTGGTGCAGACACCGGGAATCAAACCCAGGTCTACATCTTTAGACCACTAAACCTAAAACATAACAAAAGTTAAAACCACCAACTTGTCAGTGTCATGGACACAACAGGATGCAGCTGCAATACCCCACGGGAGCCACAACTATTTTAGAATATAGTGACAAGCTATAAAAACAAACAAACATTTAAATGTGCACCGAGAAGATGAATGAGACCTCAGGCTGAAGATAGAATGCACCTGTGAAAATACAAGTTCCCAAACTATTACAAAATAAGACGTCACACAAGCTTGGAATTGCACAAACCCAGTGCTATCAACAAAGACGACAGCTGCACAGTGATCAGTGTCTGGGTTAGAGCAATTTACTCCTGAGTCAGGCTACGGAGGCCAGCCACAGCCACGACCCACGTCTGGCTTCAATGCTACCCAAGTGATTTACGGAGACGGGATAGACAGTCGAGGGATTTTTACATCGTCTGAGAACAACTCTCTCCTGACAGCCAGCTCTCTCCCTGGCACACCAAACCGACAGAGAAATGATAAATCTTAGGAAGGAAACTCGATACACGATGGAAGCAAGAAAGGAGTAAAAAGGGCATTGGTGAGAGCACATTTGTCTTTGCAATAAAGGAAAAAAAAAAAGAAAAAAAAAGAAGCAGCTTGCATGAGTAGTCGTCACTCAATGCAAGAGATAAAGCGGAAACACACGATCGTAAATCACTCATTTTGGAAGTCAAACAAAAGGCCCATTCTTCCACTTCACGCCTTGAGCAAACGATATGGCATAGCACTAATTTCGAGATCAAAATCATGTAAATCTGCAGCATATGGTGCCCAGCAGGTATTAACCTTTGATCAAGCACAAACTACCAACTTGCAGCCTTGCAAAGAACCTGAAAGACATATTTAAAATGCATACAGACACCACCTGCAACGCTTCAGTCTGAGGATTAAAAACACAAAATGCAGAATGCCAGCTGATCGTCAGCATTTTTCCAATTATCAGTGTTGGATTTTGTTTGCTCTCATTTCCATTTAAATAAACAGTTAAAAATGCACTACCGAGGCCGCTGAGAGGCATGACACAACTGTTGTAATGGACAGCTGGGATACGAGCCGGGCCGCCACCTGTGAAAAACGCTCGAGAACACATACATGAATCATCGCACTGAGAGGTCACGGGGAATACGAGGAAGAACGAGCGCTGGAAAAGCAGGACTGAAGGCGTTAGACCTGGAAACCTGAGCCACTCGGTTCATGGCGCTCCGTTTTATTCAACTACATATTTAAACGTTTTTAGTTTATTAATTTGTACAGGAAGCAAAAACTTTAGTACTACCTTAATTATTATTTGTAACTCTTTCAGTTCAGTTCTAATCGTCCAGCAGCATTTTTTTTTCCAACCAGGAGAACCATGGCTGCCATTCAGCGTTGCACTTATAGGGGATGTGTCATTATGGGCATATTTTCAATTTTGGGGACTGTTGAGAATTAACACTTTCCAGACACATAATATTATCTATCAGTTTAGTTCTGCAATTATTAGTGTAGTTTTATAGACATTGATTTGCTGAAGCAGGAGGCGAAAGCGGAATAGGAATATTCCAAATACTGGATAAGTTATGGTTGTTTGAAGGTCCAAAATATACACTTTTCGGTGTCTCATTTCATGGTTTAATAAAACCATTAGTGTAGCGGATAAGCTCCCACATGAAAACAATTGTGCATTTTATGACTAAAGCATGAAAGTTCTACCACAGTTAGTACATACCATAAGGTTTATTTTCAGATGTGGAGGCAAGTTTGATTTGACCACTGAGGACCAACAGAGGTCAATGAAGGATTACACAGGGGTCAACATTTAAAAATCCTTCAATCATATTGAAAAGTATACCATATTATTTGTCTGATCATAAAGATTCCAAAAAGGTGTAGTTTGGACTATCTATGACCGAATGTTATGGAGTTATGGGGTAAAAACAGCAAAAAGGATGACAAAGGTCAATTTCAGTTTGTACAGGGGTCAAAAGTTAAAGTTGCTCCAATTTTGGTAAAAAGTGATGCAAATTATTGGTTGAGCTAATAGGATTAATATATGGAATAGTTTTGACTGTGCTGAATGCTTGGTTTCTAAAGTAAAAGATCAAACAAGGTCAACACCCATTGGATACTATGGCATGTGACATACGTTACCCCGTAACATGATAACTGTGCTCTTATCTAGATAGTCGTCTTACCAAGACTAGTCATTTGCTCCAAACCATTGGGTTAGGCTTGAAACCTCGTTGTTCATGACAGTCATTTTGTCCAAAACAATCAATATTCCAGCCATTTTGGCAGCCATATTGAAAAATGACTCAAATGTTCTATCAGCGTCATAGAACATCTGCAGAGGGTTTACCAGTAATGTATTATTCATGGCATCAAGACCAATGCGGAAGGTTCCCGGTTCGAAGCCCACCCCTGCCCATTCTCCATGTAATGTGGAGTTGAGTCAGGAAGGGCATCCGGTGTAAAACTTGTGCCAAATCTACATGCAGATCCATGTGGGATCAGCTGTGGCGACCCAAAGTTGAAATTGGGAGAAGCCGAAAGTAGATTATTATAGTATATATTGGGAACAGAGCAGGAAATGCTTGTGAGCCATTCATGACAGTCGTTTAGCCAAAACATTGTAATATGGGACATTTTTAGTTACTTTTCTGACTGGCAGCATATAGAACGTACTACCACTTCTATTTTCTGATTATAACTTTAACTGGTTTACAAGCTAAAGGACAAAATAACCCTTTATTGAGAAAATAAACTTGCATGGGAAAATACTTTGTTTTACTTATCCAGATAACTGAAAAATGACATTTCTGTTTTCAATTATTGTCCTTGAATATTTTCTAAACCTGAAAAGAGCAACTTAATTGTATCCAAAAAAAAAAAGGGAAAAAAAGTGATATTGGCCTGAAGGCCTTGTGCCCCCCCATGGAAAGTCATTGTGAATACTGTCATTTTCTGGTTTTTTTGCTCTGTGACCTTGGAAAGTAGGTCAAGGTCACTCATTATCAAACTCATCCAAGACCTCCATGGGATGCATCTGTGGTACAAATTTGGTGGCCGTGCACTCAACCTATCAAGAGTTATTGAGAGTAATGTGTTTCGCACGGACAGACAGCATTTCCATGTTCCCCCGCTGCCATTTCGGCCACCATATTGATTATTTTGGACAAAATGGCTATCATAAAGAATCAATCATCAGTTCTAGCATCCCATTTGATGCAACTGGCCCTTCTTGCTAGCACTAATATCTAGATAATAACGTATCCCTGATAACGGCAATAATGAATGGCGGCCATTTGACTCTCCTGCACAAACTTCCAGACGGCTCAATATCCAGATTTGCTTTGAATGCATTAATCTACATGTGTTCCAATTATGTCGCTTTCAGACAGGTCAAATCAGATCTGGGAGCATGCGCTGGTGCCACGCGTCGCCGCATCCTCTACACTACGGAACCGCCTTGGGTCCTGGATGGCAACCACCCAGGCAGACAACCGGTCCATCCCCCACCTCTCCAAAGTAACCACCTATCTGCCACAGCCAGGTGAAACATGAGCATCCTCTCGGCCTTTTCCAGTTGCTTTTAGACAAAACTGAACAATTGTTTCGTCACGCCGCTGGACTGAGAAATGATGCGAGAGGCTTCCTGCACTTTATCAAACTATCATGTTGGAATGTTCTGTTTTACAGTATTTAATTAAACATATGTGCAAAAGCATTCAAAAAAAGTCAAGTTTGCATTACTGAACATTTTGACACTTTTACTGCAAATGTATATCAGCTCCAAATATTGGTTATTGGCCTCTTTGAGTACTAATAATTGCATTGGGAGTAGTAGTTGGCTTGTTTGCTTAGTGACAATAAGCCAGCAAGCATTAAATGATTAAAAAGAGTCATTAAGCCAAAGGCTTGTTACACTGGATTCATTTGCATAAATATGTCAAATAAATGCTGCAGCCAGTCAGTTTAAAGTCAAGACAAAGGTGACGAGATAGAGAGATGAAGATGAAGCTGCAGGCAAATATCTATTTGAGAAGGCGCCAGCAGTATTAAATGGTAACGCAATCCCTGGGGTTCAAAGCGAGGTTAGGAGAACGGGACAAATTGAGGACGTCTGGAAGGCAATGTAATTGAACAAGGAAACAAAAACTGAAAATTGGGTTGAGCCCGAGCGGAGGGGCATGAGGAGACGGTATCTGTCTGTGACACAGACGTGTAACGCCAGCGTCACACGAGGAGCTACTGATAAGAGACTTGATCCTTGCCAGACCACCTCGGGGGTGAGCTCCTGATATGCCGACACAAGTAGGCGTGTCGTAGTGTTAAAGGGGCGTAAACTAATCCACACGAAATGGCAAAGCTTGTGGGTTTATGCAGCACATGGAGGTCTAATTGCAGTGTTAATTCTCAGTGTTGCACCTCAACTCCCGCTGAGCTTTGGAATTATATTAATCTTGTTAAAAATGAAAGCAAGAATAACTCCACGTCAGGCATCGTTAAAGTGAATCGCGTGTCTGACAAGAAACCGAGTGGATAAGCAAACCTACCTTTCAGCTGTTCAGCCACCACACTCTGCCCGATTCTCTCAATGACCTGTCCGTCTTCATGCTGGTAGCGCTCATCCAGGAAATCAGCGGTTGCTTGCGACAGATGGACCTTCCCGGCCACGCCCAGTTGCTCCATTAGGTTGGCCAGGTTGACATCATTTGACCAAACGTCAAATTTGAAGCGCTTCATGCCCAGGATACCGCACAGTACTGTGCCCGTGTGGACGCCCACCCTCATGTTGACCATCTCTCGCTTCTCCTGGCAGAACTGCTCGATAGCTTGGATCATACCCAGGCCCATCTCCACGCAGCAGTAGGCGTGGTCTGGTCTGGGTTCGGGACAGCCGGCCACACAATAGTAACAGTCTCCTAGAGTGCTGATTTTTTCGCAGCCAGTAAGCTCACACAGCCGGTCAAAACGTCCAAACAGGTCATTTAAAAGCCCCACGAGGGCGTGAGCCGATTTGTTGGCCGACATTTTGGTGAAGCCCACAATGTCGGCGAAGAGGATGCTGACGGGCTCCATTCGTTTCATGTTGAAAGGTCTGAAGATGATTTGGCCTCGGGGTATGGAGGTTTTCTTACGTTTATTGCTCTTCGGACTGGAGATGACGGCCACGGCGCCGCTTGTGGAGTAGCGTTTAACAGAACCGTCTCCCAGCTCCTCATCTCCCTGCTTCATCAGTTCATCGGCCACGATTCTGGGCATGACGGAGTGGATCATACGCTCCTTCAAGGCTTTCTCCACTTCCAGATCTTTGCCATGCATGACGGCTTGACCCACCTTCAGGAAGGTGCTGCGCGACCGCACCTCAGACATGATGAACAGGTGGATGCCAATGGCGTGGGCACACAGGTGAAGCAGAGCTTTGGCTGGACCCAGCCAACTTAGTGTATCCCAGTCTGATTGTGGGGCTAAAGTCCAGTGCCCCCCGTCCTGCGACAGGTGTAGCCAGCCCAAACACTCAAAAAAGGCAGAGTAGAGGAATCCCAACAGGACGGAGGCAAAGAGGCGAACATGCAGGACGCTGTAGAGCAACAGCAGAACCTCTATACAGAGCGAGAAGGTGCCAACAGGAGAAATACACGGGGTCCAAGAGCTCTGTGCCACAACCTTATCATACGACAGGTTGTATGCAGGGCCCATGCCGCTGAACTCGTCTGCATCAAATTTAGCTGGGAGAGTCTCTACATCCCTGAAACCTGACGTCTGGATCTGTGGGGCCAGTGTCACGATGAAGGTTACGATTATGAGCAGTAGAGATGCTTGGTTGTAGCAGCGAGCGTAGAGCTTTGTAAAAGTCAGAAGGAAGAGGAGGAGGCAGAACAGGAGAAAGGACGCCGTGGGAAGTAGAAAAGCTGTCCTCTCACAGCGGGAAGGATTGGCTGCGAAATAGATCCCCCAGAGGAGGCCAACCGCAGCCAGGTAGAACAGCACATATCGGAAACGGCGCTGGGTCTGAGGGAAACATCGTTCTCTACACGCCTCCTCCAGGATGGAAGAGTCAAACTTTGGATCCCAGAAATGGCCGGCCGATCTCTCAAAAAGCTGAGGCATCCTCTTGTGCGCACGAAAGCTCTTGACCACCGGCCTCTTCACCCCGGACTCGCCGGAGCTGCAGCTAGAAGAGATGCTGTACTTGCAGCGTTTGGACCCCGCCATGAAGCCGCCCCCGATTGAACCCAGCGGCCCACTTCCATGCTTGTGTTTGACACCGCTGCCAATCCTCACCGAGACGCCCCCATCTCCACTCGAGTCACAGCTCACTTCAGTGTTGTGAGGCAGCAGCTGCTGGTGTTGTGGGGATGCCATAGTCGTATTCGGGATCGAAGACGAGAACCAGCAGGGGCTTTGAAGAGGTATAAGGCAAAGTATGGAGCCACAGTCCGACAGCCAATGACGGAGCAGAATTTCAAAAAATAAAGTTCACTATTGCACTTCTTGTCAATCTATGCATTCCTCTATTTGTTTTAACACACATTCAAACTGCAAGATCCACTTAGACGCCTACAGTGTTTGATTCATTGGAAAATTATTTGGTATAATTCCAAGAAATATTTAAAAAAAAAACAGGATGGAAAGAAGGCTGAAAATTGAAGAAATGCTTTTGGAAACGTAAAACAGTAATAAGAGGTTATTCAACTTATATTTTTGGCGTTTTCTTAGAAATCCCGGTGCCATGAGGACACACTGGGAATGGCCGTTTACTTCTCAGTTCCACAGGGAAATTCCTCGTGGACCTTTTTCCAGGAGTATGCAATTCATCCAACAAAAAAAAAGAAAAAGAGAGAACTCCTCAGCAGCGGTTGTTTTCTCTCATAAAGAGTGAGGCTATACTCATCTGCACCTTTGCGTGGTGATCCAACAAGCCAGATTTCAACTTTCAGGCGCAGATCACGGGAAAACGTGTGCACAAAAACTGTCAGCAAATCTTGAATTTATGTCCACACGCCGTTTGCTGCAGGGCCTAATCCAGACTGTTCCTGTGGACCGAGCCCCGTCCTTTCCTGAGCTCCCACCCCAAATCTCCAAACGCAGAGGGGATCCTGCGCACGGACGCGATTGCGCGGAAATCCCCCTCCCCAGTTCGCCTATAGTGTCCCGTGCGTAAATGCGCTCTTGCGAAATCCACGCAAATTCGCCGTCACAGTTCAGATTCCTGACTATTCGCTTATTTCAGGGGGGTGTTTATGGGGAATTATTCTGTGTCAGCTCATGCGAAGAAGATCGCAGCTCAGAGCTACGTTAAAGGTCGTCCAGTCCTGATTTACGAGGAAGGAAAGTTTGCCCACGGCAGCACTTTGCCGTTTCTGGAAATGGCACGCGACGGAAGCCCAGAGAGCGCTAATTAAAAGGTCTCCACCCCACAGCCCCACAGGTCCAGACAGAGCGCCGTGACTTTAATTGAATTGCACAGGACGCACGAGAGAACGGCCGTTCCAAACAGCGCATCTTCATTCCAGCACCAACATGATGGGTTTTTTGCAGCTGCACCGTCCGACCGTCTCATTCCCCGCCGATATGACAACGTTTTGTCTCCGCTATCTGACCATCATCGGCGCAGAGCCGCGGCGACACCTGCGCAAAGCGTGCGCGCTATCCGGGAGCTGTGCGCGACGCAGCGGCCGAAGCAGCCGCCACCATGTTCCGAGCGAACAGAACCGTCCAGCCCGGCATGCGGTGTGCTTATGTGCGAGTCTGTGAGGACTGTCAGAATGAAATAAAGATTACTTCCTGTCTTCCTGTCAAAATAAAAGCCTTCTATGCAGGGTCTGTTCCAGGATTTTATTCAGGGGGGGTACAGCCCCCCTCCCCACCCTCATTACCTCCATCAAGTAGGTTATGTTTGTCTGTCTGTCTGTCTGTTTGTGTGAGTGTGTGAGGACTGTCAGATTACTTCCTGTCAAAATAAAAGCCTTCTATGCAGGGTCTGTTCCAGGATTTTATTCAGGGGGGTACAGCCCCCCTCCCCACCCTCATTACCTCCATCAAGTAGGTTATGTTTGTCTGTCTGTCTGTTTGTGTGAG
>OMMV01194693.1:0-10271 GCA_900302635.1 Chatrabus melanurus
TGCTTATTTATAAGTTAGAACCACCTAACGCTACATTGCAGGCCTGAAATGCAGGAATGGGTGAATATTAACAAATGAAATGAAGTTGACCACACAAAACATGAAATACCTTGGGTTCATACTGTCTGCAATGAAATAGAAGTCAAAGTAAATGTAAGAATCACCGCATTTTTTGTTTTTGTTTTTTAATTTGCATTTTCCATATCGTCCCACCATTTTCTGATTTGGGGTTGTATGTATGTGTGGGTGAGAAGGTTTTGTCCAAGAGTATCTAAGAAGGCATTATGATTTGCATGTCATTTCCTTAAACGTATGATTTTGGAGTTACTATATTAAGTTTTCCTAATGTGACTGAATTGATTCTTACACATTTTAAAGGATGATATTGAAATTTTGAAAGTCTTGAATATGCAGTAAACAAGAACATTTTAGCTGTGGCTCTAACGCCTGATTCTAATCAGACTCTCTTTCAGCAGCAAGTCTTCAGCTCCAGTGTGATCAAAGACAGATCAAGGCAAGTGTCGGAGGTGAACTGATTCTTTTCTGCAAGTACGACACTTATCGCTTTCTGTTCAGTAAAAAGTACTGGTGCAGAGGGGAGTCCATGAAGTTCTGTGAGGTTTTGGCAGATTCAGAAAGGAGTACCAAGTCCAACGCTGCACACAGGTCTCACATTATAGATGCAGGACGACGAGGACTGATTGTGAAAATCACAGATCTTCAATTCGACGACTCTGGAGAGTACTGGATTGGAATTGACAAAATATACACCGACATCATGACTTCTGTTAGTGTGCTTATCACTGACGGTAAGAACACCGCAGAAGCCTTTAGTCACACATCCCAAAAATACACAACATTCATTCCCTTTATGCTGCTTGATGATTGACTTCAAATATGTTAATTGCTTCTTTGCACCAGTTCCTGTGTCCAAACCCAGAATTTGGCCTTTAAGCTCTCTGGTGGACAGGCCTACATGCTGGGGGCAGAATGTGACCGTGCGCTGCAGCTGTTCAAAGGGTACCAGCATTCACTACGCCTGGTATCAACAAACTCACAACCAGGACGTTCTGCTCCACCAGTCGTCGGATTTGTTCCTGCACTGCGGTATGGTGGAAAAGGACGGCCGTTATTACTGCACTGCCAGAAATGGATTAAGCAGCCAAAAGAGTGATTGCCTCTTTGTGCACCTTCTGCTGTCTGCAGACAACAGTTGTGTCTACAACATTAAGATACAGGGTATGAATCTGTTTCCCAACATCATACTAGAATTTGAGTAATGTTTGTTTGTCTGTTTGTTTGTTTGTTGCCCTATTCCTCCCAGTCCGAGGTCTTTTGGACGATTTCCATCAAACTTTGGTATATGGATGAAGGTCGGCACCGGAATGGCCCTTACAGGGTTTGTTTTAGCAAAGCTCAAAGTCATTGGGATCAATGGTCAATTTTTCCCCCCCACTCAGATTTCCACCAAACTTGGCACACATCTGTAGGTGGGTTCTGGAACTGTACAGATGAGGTCACATATGCCAAAGATCAATCCCTGGGGTCAAGATCATTAGGGTCAGTGGGATCCCTTTTGATTTTCGCTCTGATTTGCGCCAAACTTATGTAGGTCAGTTCTAGAATTATGGTCAAAGTAATGTTTGTCTGTCTCTCTGTTTTTGTGGGCCAATTTCTGACAAAGTTGGTATGTGAATGAAGGTTGACCCCAGAATTACGCCAAAGGGTTCATTTTGGCAAAAGTCAAGGTCACTGGGGTCAAGTAATTTGATTTTCCATCCTATTTGGACCAAACTTGGCACACATATGTATTTTCTGGACTATAAGTCACTTTAAAAAAAATTTTTTTTTGACTAGTTTGGGAGGTCCTGCGACTTATATTCCGAGGAGATGTATATGTCAAAAATAGGGGTGTAACGGTACACAAAAATCACGGTTTGGTAGCCTGAATAGTCTCTCCAGATTGTTACAAAATGGGTTTTTTTTCTTGAATTCTTGAGAACTATGTGTTTCAAAAATAAATGCAGCTTATACTCCTGTGTGATTTATAGTCTGGAAATTACAGTAGGCGGATCCCAGAATTGCCCTGGCAAGGTCAGCCAAAGGTCAGTCAGTTGAGTGAAGGTCAAGGTCATTGGGGTGAAAGGCCAAATTTCCACCAGGCAATGAATTGTGTTGTTTACCTGTAACTTCTCTCTTAAACACGGTGACCACATCCTTGCTTTACTTACCCTACCTAGTGTCTTCTTGCCCATGAGTACTATTGCTCAGTTGTAACTATTTGAACATTTTCCGTAAAGGCTGTGTTCTTATTTTATATTAATGTATTGAATTTTAAAGGTCATATTACACACCTTTTCAGCAAGACAATATTGGTCACTGGGTGTCTTAAAAACGTGAAAGTTTGCAGCCAAAAATACTCCATAAACACTGAGGTAATGCGTTTTTTTTTTTTTTTTTTTTTTTAAAGGTCTCTTCCATCTCTCTTCCACAGACAATATCACGTTACACACAATGCAAGACCGGCTCATCTCGCAGAGCAAGCAAGAGTTCAGATATGGACGCCTGTGAAGTTTAAAATGAGTCATTTTAGGCCTAAATTTCACTTATAGCAGGAGAGTTTCTATATGAACAGAAATAGAATTGTGTGATTTTGAGGGTGCTTAGCAGGAGCTGTAAAAAGATTTTGCACAACATGACCCCTTAATAACAGAACTGTTGCTTTTTAATGATCATCGTAGGTAAGATTGCTTGTAACTGCTGTGTGCATTTTCACTGCAGTTTTAAAACATATTGTGTATTTGAAGACTGTGGCATGTCATAACATCTTTAGGGCAGTGCACATAACTGCCGAGAAAATTTAAGGTTAATTCTTAATAATAATAATGTGCAGGTACACACTTGGATAAGGGTTTGTCGGCAAAAATGATTTTCATTAAGGGTACAACTTTCTGCTGGACACAATTTATACTCTGGATTTACAAAAGTCCACATGAAACACATTTGACACCTCGTGTCATAAATGCATTCAGTTTGGCAGTGGAAGGTTTGATACGGTCTGTGTTCTGATCTGAAGCTGTTGTAAAAGCTTTACTGCACAAAGTACAGTTGCGCAAAAGAACGGTGTTGTAACGTCTTTCATCTTCCAATCATCAGACCAACCCATTTACGACTGCAGGGATCGAATGAGCACCAGCACAACCGAGACTCCAGCTCTGACCAGTCATCAGTCAGCAAAGAAAATCCAGCATTCTGACAAAGGGAACCAGTCTCTGCATAGCAACCAAACAAATCAAGATCCACGTGACAGCAGGTTAGACTGCGCAAAGGTTTTCTACTCACTGTGGGTGAAATAAGATCATTCTGTAACTTAAAATGCATTATTTTCCAAATTAACCTTCTTGTGCATTCTGCCTTTTTTTCTCCTTTTTTTAGGGAATGGACAGGAATGCCCGTGTGGTATATAACCCTACGTTGGGTTGTGTTTGCATCCCTGCTGATAATTCTGTGCTCATTTTGCAAATATACAAAAACAAGACACGATGCCAAGTTTGCCAAGAGAAGGACAGCAGTTTACTTCAGACAAACGTCCCATTCGGCTCAATGACCTGCATTTTACTGTGTGTTTGACATTTAATTTAGTTATCAAGTTGTTTAAAATGTTGACTTGTAAAGAGTCTGAGCTACAATGTAGGCATTTTAATAGAGTGAGGTCCATAAGTATTTGGACAGTGACACAATTTTTGGAATTTTGTTTCTGCACACCACCACAATGGAGTTGAAATGAAACAATCAAGATGTGCTTGTAGTGTCGCCTTTCAGCTTTAGTTCAAGGGGTTTAACAAAAATATCACATCAACCATTTTTATACCCAGTCCCTCCATTTGTAATTGGACAAATTAAATATAAGTATTATTGTTAATACAAATCATCACTTTTACAGCCAGTTTTCTTTAGACAAGTCACGGGATGGATACATGAACATTTCCAAACCACGGGTGGACTCAAACCAGGGATCTTCTTAGTGTACACATACATTATTGTTATACATTATTTCACACAAGAAAACAGATCAGATCTAGGCTTGAGTATCCCCTATCCATTCTGACAAACTGTAGCTGAAATTTCACGTCTTCTTTTGAAGAAAAATCCTTCTCTGTTCCAGTCCACCATGAAGCTGTATAACTGGTGATGCAACAGACAGAAGTTACTTTACACACAGCTTTTCCAATTGCAGACACAGAAGCCTTCAAAGATGTCATGGGTGTCTTGGTGGCTTCCCTCACCAGTCTCCTTCTTGCACAGTCACTCAGTTTTTGATAACTGCAGACAGATTTAACTTACAGTGCATTTTAATTAAAAAAGTTTTATGTAAGATATGTTTTATGTAAAATACATAAAACATTTGGCCATTTGAACAATAATTCTGGTTCCGGACCACGGCTCTGCGCACTTCCAATACGGTCCAGGTCCCATTTGGGAATAGTTAAGATTTGCAAAATGAGCAGAACATAAATAGTGAGAAGCGATAACAAATCTGTTTTTTTGAATCATTTAGAAAACATTGACCATGTTTAATGATGGCAATTTAGAAAGTCCTTACTTGTGAATTTACTTTTTCCAGATCAAGCAAATACCATTAAGCTGAATGTTTATTTATTAATTCTGTTCTTAAATGTAAAGAGGCTTTCAAGGCTTTTGGGTTTCTGACAGCATTAAGTCAAACTGACGATGGCCAGAACAAATAAAAGTCATACCTTCTGTTTTGTTGGCTTTATGTTGACGCATACATGAGTGTGATGTCAGTCAAGGCGTGACTGAAGCAGCATAATAAATTACCCACCCTCCTCTTTTTTAGTCATTTTTAATTACTGTACAGTTTCAACACTATTGACAACTGATGGAAGCCTATGAAGCTGTTGAGCAAACGTCGTATCTTCAGATATGACATAAAGAAGTGCAAATAAAACCTGCAAACTCATGTCTTGCACAAATAATGAATCAGCAATGAACTGTTTTATTAAGCTGGTTTAACTTTAACAGGTTTAACTGGACACAAAATATTGTTTCTACAACAGAGTGTTTGTAAGAGGCCTTCATTTCTGTGTAACAGTGTCACATTCCATGTTTGCTTTTATAAAAATGATCACTATCACCATCTAATAAAAAGATCACAACCAATATTTTGACGGCATAACTTTTTTAAACTTGTAATTTATTTTTTCTTGTTGAGTACATTATAATGCAGAGAGAGGAAGGGTCCATAAGGCTCCCGATGTGTGTTATTCTGATTTTAAAGAAACTTAATTGTGATGGATTAAACGTCCAAAAAATGATCTTAAATGATAAAATAATTTTAATAAATGTTTATTACATTGCAATCAAATTATTTTCCATTCTTGGTGTTCTTTCCAGATTTCTATGCAATTTATGGCCAAAAGTAGTCAAAATGAAACAAGCCCATTTCCTGAAAGGACCAATAGTTTATTGCTAAATAGGAAATAACGTCACTTCCTCACATTTACTGTGCCTGGGTTGGGCTCATTACATCATACTCTTTGAATGTCTGCTCGGAAGGGCTTGAATCACTGTTTAAAAATAAAAGATGCATCAGTTGTAACATCATATTGATAATAAATAGGTTTATCAAGTATCATTTATTGAGTTTATTCATATTCAGATTAGACTTGTAGCTTTACTGAGACTTGCACTTCACTATGTTCACTATGTTCACTATATGCCTAAATTTAACAGATTGAAATGTTGAGCTCACTGCTTATTTGGAAAAAATTTTTTTAAAATCTTTTCTCACATTTAACCTGAAGAAATCCTGCAATGGTTATCGATAAGTAATATAATAACAATAATAATAATAATAGAGCCCAAATGGAATTTAAACTTTAGACATGCATCAAAACTTCATTAATGATTTACATATTGTGCTCAAATCAAATATCACAGATCCTGAAAAGAAGTGCAACACATTATCTATCTATCTATCTATCTATGAGTAAAAACTGAGTAAAAAAAATTTTTTTTGTGCAGCAGATTTTATGTAGTGCACACTCCTGGTGCACACCATCTATTGCACACTGGAAACTTGACATTTTGTTTTAATTACCGGTATATATTTTTTATTGAATTCAAAAGAATATACAATCGAAATGGCAATGACATTAATATCATATACAAAAAATTATTCCAGACAGAGCATATGCGATCTACAAATAAGAGTGAACAGAGAAGAGAAATAAAAACATGAATAAACAAAGAATAAAATTAATAAAATAAATAAATAAAAGATAAACACAAATACAGTTGGGGTTTTCAGAAATACCAAGTTCAATGGCTAACTTTTGGAGTTTTACAGCTTGTTTCCTTTGCATGTAGTTAAGTGATAGCAAAAATTAACAACATATTTTATGGAAAGTTAAGAAAAAAAGGTTTAGATTTCAGGAATGTGGATTTATGAATAAAGAATTTGGCAAGGCATGTTTATTTTTTATCGCGCATTTCATATACAGTGCAACTCAATGTGCGTCACATGAGAATAAAATAAAAAAGGTAAAAAGAATAAGAGTAATAGATAAAAGCACAAAGGCATGACAATTAAAATAGCATCAGATGAATTTGACTTTAAAACATAAAGGGAATATAAAAATATTAAAATGAACTGAAGAAAAATAAAAGTATTAGATAAAGTGCAACTATAAAGTGCCAGTGATAGTAATTACATTTAAGATGGTTTCATTTTTTTTTTTTTAATCATCCCACAGAAAACCAAAGATGATGTCCTTTTTTGTGAATTCAGACAATTGAGGGATCCTGGTGAACAGCCAGTAATGAATATCGTCCCAAAAGGCTTTACTGTATACACAATCACAAAATAAATGTTCTGTTGATTCAATATCTGTATCACAAAAAGAACAGCAATTACAATCCATGCCAAATCATTTTCTAAGAAATTCCCTTGAAGAATAAATACCAGAGAGAATCTTAAAATGAATTTCCTTCGCTTTTGGTGGAAGTGGGAGTTTAATATAATTAATTCTGATTTTGACCCTTTCTTCAGCAGAGAAAAGTTGAGATATTTGGTTTGGACTTGACTGAAAGGGGTATAAAAAAATTAAAAAAAAGTGCCAACAAATAGCTTTCTAAGTACTGAATTTGACAACTTAGAAGTTGTAAAATCATGTCCATTAACCAAAAGCTTCGGAAAACACAAATCACTAAGTTCATTGTCCTGAAATGAGACACTAGATCATCAAATCATATTTTGAGGGATCGCTCTAGAGATTTTGTAGAAGTCCAGTAAGCTATATTGAACAATGACTTCATTAAGTGACATCAGATTCCCTCCATCATTTAACAAATGCATCACTGGCCAAATACCTTTATCCACCCAATTATCACTGAAAAACCATTTGTTTTTCCACAGTTAATGTGTCTGTAATTCCACAGAGGTGTGTTGTAGGGGCTAAAATTGTGTTTGTAAAGTAATTTCCAAAATAGTAGCACTTGCTCGTTTTAATGATATATACACTAATAAATGATGCTGGAGATACCCGCCCCTAAAGCTGACGTCATGGTATGTTCCGGAAACAATGAAAAAAGTGTAGCTTTAATGCTACACGTTCAACTCCCATTCTGAAAGTCGGGTTTTGAGCATTTGTTTAGAGAAAGTGGTTTATTTATATTATTTACAAGCGAATAGTCATACAGTCTATGGCAGTCACCTGTGGGTCACATTTATGTGTACTTAGACAGTTACTCATATTCCGTTGTGGGGGTTTTTTTTCATGTCGGAAGTGAGATTGCTTGAGTTCCGAGGTATTTGAACGCAGCAAACGGCTACGCCTATCCCTTACCGACAACAACTTAACAAGAGGAAACAGACACAGCGTGGATCTGGCTACAAGAATTTCTCCTCAAAGTAGGTGAACTAAAAATTGAGATAATTAAAAAAAAAAAAAGTTTCCACGCAATGTATGAGAAACGTGTGGTTTGCCAAACTGTCTGTGTTAGCTCGTTAGCACATTGGGTTAACCTTAAATGACCCGAGAGCTGCTACAAGTCCTCAGCTGAACAGTTTCTTTGAAATTCAAAGGTTTGTTAGTAAATTCGGCACCATTCTTATTTCATTTAAACTTACATTTATGCATACCTTTCGTCTTACGTTAACATGTTACTACGCCCGCGATGTTTTAGCAATAGCTGTTGTTTGCTAAAATTGACAGATTTTTAAATGGAGTCTGGCGTGACGAGCTGAATTAATGAATTGAGGCTAATCGCAGCTACGTCTAAGATTAGCTAAAGTACCAGTTAGCCGTTTCCTGGAAAATACATTATACTTGGTTTTTAGACTGTATTGCTGTAGATTAAAAATGCTTATAACAATTTAATATTAAGTAAAATTTTACTTGCAAATCTAATTTTATAACTTAACTGTTATAAAAAAACAATGGAAATAAGTGTTTGCATGTTATTGTGTTGTCCCAGTATTTCAATGTGCACTATATATTTTTTGTATTTTGTACATTATTTTACTAAATAAATGAATCAGTCAATTTGACAGATGCACCATCCCTTAAAATCAATTTCTTCCTCTTTTTTGTATTTATTTGGTGTTAAAATATTTAATAATATTTTGTCATCTTTGAGTTTTATACTTCTATATACCTGACCAGGCACCCAGGCGATTGCAGTGCCTCGCTGCCACCTCGCTCTGTACATTTTCCGATTTCACTGATGACGTCAAGCGAGTTTATCTGCCTAGTTTGGCTGAAATGGCTCTTTGCATTTTGAAGATACTTTTGAAGAACGACATGACCATTACAATAGCCTCTGTCTGCTTTGCGGTGAGGCTAAGCGGTGTTGGTGGAAACCTAATTATTCTGGCGGAGCCTTTTTAAAGAGTCTTGTGACCTAATGATGTTGACGTTAGACTATTACTCAATCTGACATTATTTCAGTTTGTAGACAAAAAAATAAATAAACACGATAATATAGTTAAGTGAACATGTTGGCTGCAACAATCCCGACAGGATAATTGTGCTTTAATGGAAACGTATCCAATCAACTAGTTAACCAGGTTAGTACTCTGATTATCTTACTGACTTAACCCACATTTGCTTCTGTTTTCCAGACAAGGCTCATTAACTTCACCTACCAGATTGCACGATGAGCGTGATTTACTTCCTACTTTTGAGCAGTCTTGTCTTTGCCCTCACTACTCGAGGTGGGTGGCGATGAGATCAACTTTGTCACATACATGTAGACCCTACTTAACTTATTGGTGCCCTCATCCTTCTTTTTTTCTCTTGTTCTCATTACAGGTCAAGAATGCCCCGCACCTAAAGGAGGAGACAACATGCATTTGAGGGGCGATAATATTCTTTTACAATCGTTTCCAGATGGGATGAGAGTTTCTTTTGAGTGTGACGTTGGCTACGAATCTGCTGGAGGGTCTGCATTCACTACCTGCACTGCTGGCACCTGGAGTCCAGTCAGCCTGAAATGTACCAGTGAGTTTAATTTTTACATTAGCAGTGACATTTTCAATTAGTTCCCCTCCGACTGTACGCAGGCCTGACTTTCTGTTTTGTGGAGTGGGTATTTCACACTCCCATTCCGCCATTACACATTTGCTCCCCAAACCCTCAACATACTACGCTAAACGAACAAACGATTAGTTTGTTCCTCATTTACAAGTACACTAGAAAGCAGTACTTTTTGGAAATCGAATGTACATGAGGCCAAAATTAGGGATGTCCAGATCCAATCACAGCGATTGGAATTGGGTTTGATTAAGGTGTTTTTTGTTTTTTTTTGGCTTGACTGGTATCAGATAAATTAAACCCAAGTCACTAAATCGGTGTGCGTTCCCTCTCACTTCATTTCATATGCAGTGGAGCAAACAGGCAGTCGCCACAGAGCCACTGTGCATGTTTTAAAAGTATGTTAACGCTCTCCTTCGCTTTAAATGGGCAATAAGTTGATTTTATTCACACAGATCATCAGTGCATGTCAGTCTCGCTCCGTTTCATTGCGTGGTATCGACGTAGCGATAACAGCCAGTGCACCCGCGGTGCAAGTTTTCAAAACATATTTCAATCTCCTTTGCTTCAAATACGCACCAAGTCTGTTTCTGACGGGTGGCGCATGTGATATACCCTTCTTACCAGTCAATCAGGTAGTGTTTTGCACATAAATAAATGTTTTTCTTCTAGTTGTTTGTTTTCATTCTGCTCAGAGAGACTGCACAGGCGAGT
>OMMV01194695.1:10717-23263 GCA_900302635.1 Chatrabus melanurus
CTTCCCCCCCCCCCCCCCCTTTCTTTCCGTCTTTCTTTTGACCGTCCCAGTTCTTGGTCTCAACATTGGATCATCTTCACCTCATCCAACTTTGTTATGAAACTGATTTTTACAGTCCACATATTGCAGACTTACAAACGGCAGTATTTGGCAACAGGTGAGTGTGTCTTGTGTCAAAGTCTGTGACATCCAATGCAAATCTGTCGTGTGTGCATCTCTGGGACTGCATAAAACATTTGAGGGACACCTTTCTCGCACGCATCATGATGATATACAAACGCAGATCACATTGCAGAAGTTTCAAGCATGCTTGGACTCAGATAAAGCATACACAATGCAATACTGTGTCCTTTTCTATATGAACCTGAGGTAACACACGTTCCTATCCGGCACGGACAGACACTCACAGTGTGCTGTAGCTGGTGACAGCCAAGTGGGTAACGTGAATAGTTTGAGGTTTACCAACATTTTTTTGAACATTTCCGAAACACTGCCCAACTCTGAATTCATTGCAATGTAGACGATTACCTGCAACATGCAACTTCTGGGTATTTGCGGTATGTACGATTTTTGTCGCACATGTAAAAGAGGCTTTACATATTTAGTATAACTTGGTACAGGTCATTGCAAATCCATACCATGGATATAGGAAGTCAACATACCCTTGGTCTTTTACATATTTTAATTTCTGTATGCCATTTCGGAAAAAAACCAATTCAGGCTTCTCTATATTAAAGTTTCTAAAATGATCCCTTTTAAACTGTGCAAACTTTTGTATTTTTTCATCACCAGATACACAACATCATGATGGCGGAGCAACGAAGGATTTTCTTTCAAAGAAGACTTGAAAGTTCAGCTATAGTTTGCCAGAAGGCACATGGGAGACTGGAGTTTCGATTTGATCGGTTTCTTTGTAAGAAAGTCCTTCTTTGTTACACTCCACCATGACGCTGTGACTGGTGATGCAACAGACAAAATGTGCCCTATCCACAGAAGCCTATAACCCCGTCAGAGTTTCGTTTATATTTGGACGTAACTACACCATCACTTGAATTTCTGTCAAAATGATTAAACAAATATAGTCCTGTATAGGCCCTGAGGCCCATTGGTGCCGGTTCCTATCCCCGGATTCCAATGATAGATGATATAAACTGACATTTAATGTCAACCCTACCCTGGCTATCATCAAACTTTGTAAAAAAATTAGCCAATAAGTGAACCAGTACACATTGCAAATCTACTGGAAGAGCCCTTTATTAACAGTTTTCTATACAAAGTCTACTGTAAGACGTACGATCCAAATCAATAAATCTTATGTCATACCTTTATATAGTGGCATATTTTTACTGTCGTGTTGGGTGTTTGCTGACTATATTAGACATATGCCATTGAATGTAAACATAAGAGTTCAGAACAGCTCTTGTTTTTACAGACTATTTCTGTTGAATACAGTATGTCATACAGATTGTAGATGCATCACTGATCAAAGACAGGGTTTTATCAAACAGCAAGGAAGACGAGAGGGAAGGAGGACCAAATTCAGACGCACGAGGCCTGCATGTTTTTTTTCACTTCAGCACATTGAGGTAAGCCTTAATGCTGGTTCTGAGCACAGACAGAAAACAAAAAGTTAATTGCCTTTGATTGCTCTATCAAATCCTGCCTGGGCGGCTTATTTTTTCCCCCAGACATAATGGGATTTTAATGTAGCATACACCCATTTGTTGACAAAATGTACACCTGACTCTTCAAGCATAGCCAGATAAGAGGGAGTCAAGCCTTCACCACGGGACTGGAAATGGTTGCTATAGTAACTCCAGTCAGACATGAATTTGGGAGGTGGGGATGGTGCTGAGTCAGTGCTTCTGGGTAAAAAGATCCGGAACCACAAACTCTCTCCAAGGCTTGACCGCTACACAAGGTTCTACATCACGGCGTTAGTTTTCACAGTTTATGCTGCACTGGCCGAGATAACAGCTGTTTAGAATGCACCAGCTGAAAAGGAGACCGACGCAAAAGCAAGGCAGGTGTTCACAGGCCGCCTCACAGTCATACATTATACATGACCATTTATGTTAATGCCAACAATAAAGAGCTCATTATTCTTTCTGCACAGATGTTCGCAAGTCGTGAGCCGATCACAGAATGTGAGAAGGAAAGGTTCGAGACTGTTTATGAACGCCAACAGACACTTCCTCGTGAAAAACTTTATTATCCAAAACACGAGCTGCAATCAGACATGAGCCAATTGCTGATTTCACGGTATACTGAAGCTTGAAAATGCCACGTTTCCAAAACCGCAAAGATTTCCTGTTTGAAGGTATCAGCTCTGTATACAAATCTGACGCAATTCCACATGGATAAGTCGGTGAGCTTTGACTATTTAAAACTTGTGCATCATAGCCAAAGGAGTGAGGGAAGATTTCGGTTATCAAAAAAAAAAGAAAAAAAAAAAGAAGAAGCGATCAAGGCTTAGAGGAGGAAAGCCACATAATGTGCAAAGTGTGTTTTTGAAGAGTGACTGAAAGGGGAAGGAAAAACATTGCACCACACACAGCTCTTTGCTGAACTCAAATTAATGCTATTTTGAAATTAACTTCATTAAGACCCAGGTAGGGAGCTGCTAAATCAGTGAAATAAATATTCGTGTTTCACTAATGAGGCAGATAACGGTGGTAATTAGCACGCTAACATCAGTATTTGTTTTTCCCCTCTGTCACTCACTGTGGTTAGAATTCAAAGCAAAACGCTACAGTCAGCAAGCTGTTTAACAAAAAAATTACACTTTTGAATCATGAAACACTCCTCCAACCTGCGATGCAACATTACTTCTGTCCAATGTACAGAAAATTAACTTATTTTAAAATGTGAGAAACAATTAAACAGCATGGTGGTCTGTGATGATTTCCTTTGAATGAATTCCAACAAACTTCAGTGGCTAGCTCTGAGTCTGTGTAATCATCAGTTAAATAAACAAAAACGACAATAATTCATGAGTGTCACAAACTGTGGATATGTGGCAGGAGAGAGAGAATAGGAAAAAGTCAACGTGTGCATCAAAGTAAATGTGCAAAGTCATTAAATTTGCATCTATCGGGCTGAATCACTGTCATACAAGGAAGCGCGGTTGTTCAAAAATGAATGAATTTATTGTCATGAACCGGAGTTGGAAGGTTTGATCTTGTCTTTAATACAGGAGAAATTAAATTCTGGACTGGCACTGCAAAGAAATTGCAGAACCACAAAATGTAAGAGACTTATTTATTAATATATTTACTTATTTATTTACTGGTGACACGTTGTGGAATCACATAAATGAGTGACCTTTAGTTTTGTATTTTAATACTAAATACTGCATATTACTCAAACACTTTTGTTTTTGTTTTTTTTCTTTTTTTAAATTTTTTTTTTTTTTACAAACATGCTGAAAATGCTGGTCCTGGAATAAATACAATTAGATTTTGGGCCAGATTTTGATAAAGAGGCAGACCCAGGATATTTTACAATAAATTTTTTTTTTTTAACATTGTGAGACCGGACGTTTTCTTCATGAAGTGATTTTCAGAAAATGGTGAAAAGGCTGTGGAAATATAAATTAGTACATTTCGGGGCAGAGTTAAAATGTTTTAATACTTTAGGGCCTTGGAGGATGTATGCACTCTAAGGAGTGCCCCTCTTGTTAAAAACTGCATTATTTAGATGGTCCTTCATGGAACGGTTATATAGATGTCTGCGTGTTTGTATTTCTGCTATGAGCAGTGACCATGTACACATGTAGTTACAACAGATTGTGTATGTGTGACAGACAAAAAAACTTCCACATGGAGCCCTTGCAAGTGAGCGTGTACATATGACATCATTTGCGACTTGAGGATGCTCGCAACCATATACCTTAGTTAATTTAATCAAATAATCACATAACTCAGGACATATTCCTATATACATGTACTTTCCATCACATACTGTAACACTGTTGCAGTCCCAATACTTTAACAAATGGTGACACAAATTCAGTTTGCAATATTTGTGACTGCTTATGAAAGAGCATTTTTACAACACAAATGAAATTGATCTAACATTAATTGTCAGTGATTTAAAACTATTGTACGCAGCCGTCAGAGTTTTCTTTACAGCTGATGCTTTGGGTCACAGCAGTAGGTTGTGTGTTGAAGTTAGCAAGAGCAAGTGCGTGCGTGTCTTTTTGGTCCACCAGTGAAAGTGTGCTGGTGCTAATGGGCTTACTGGTGGAGTCTGCAGAGCACAGCTGGAGAGACAGAAGAGCACAGCACTGCGGAATTCCCCACCAGCTAAGGCAAGCTATTTATAGCACACATACACAAACATACAGTTTTCATAGGCTTGTGAGCAACTCACACACAGACACACACAAGTATGTAGCGTTCAAGCCCAGAAATAAACCATCTCTGCATTACGTGTCGACAGAGGACTATGCATGTATTTCAAACATGAACATATCCACACCTATAAATCAGCGTGAAAATGTGGGATGTCAGATTTATGAGACGTGCACGGCTACTGTGGGCCTGTCGGTCACACTGTCAAGGAATGTCATTTCCGACTCACGGCAAAAACATTTAACCATACAACTTGTGATCAAACAAACACACCAACTCAAGGCCCAGGTCCATGTGTTTCCTATGGTTTTTATGCAGTAACCAGGGTTTTACTATGGTACCTCATGGTGATTACAATTACTGTGCTCCTACCCATAGTACTACCATGGTTTACTTATAGCACTTCATGGTAACTGTGGTACTACTAAGGTTTTAAAGCGGCACTTTACGGTAACCATGTTACTACCATGATTTTGTACAACACAGTCAATGTGCTACAGCTGGGTGCAACCACAGTTTTTGTATTTACTATGGTATTATCTTGGTTTACTATGAGCCAAACAGAAAGCTCTTGCTTTTACTTTGGTAAATAACCATGGTTCTTTGAATAACCATGTTTTTTTGTTTTTTATGGTTAGCCATGTTTTTTTGGGTAATCTTGAAAACCATAGTTTATGACTATGGATTTATCATGGTTTCACTGCAGTTAAACCCTAGTAATAAACTTGGTCATAAACCATGGTTTTGTACCATGGTTTGTAAAAACCATGGTTTATGACCAAGGTTATACTAGAGTTTAACTGCAGTGAAACCATGATAAAAGCATAGTCATAAACCATGGTTTCCATGGTTACTCAAAAAAACCATGGCTAACCATAAAAAAGAAAAACCATGATTATTCAAAGAACCATGGTTACAATAGTAAAACCATGGTTAATTATCATAAGGGTAGTGTGTGATCATGTGCAACGTGTGTGAGGTTCCATATTGTCCAGCTTACCTAAGAAGAAGCTCTTTCGGGAGCTTTTTGTTGATGGGGGCTTCATCGCTGTTTGAGAACACCTGCAGAGAAATAAGGTGAACATTAACGGCGTTCAAATATCACAAACATGTTAGTGCA
Source organism: Chatrabus melanurus (assembly GCA_900302635.1). NCBI lineage: Eukaryota > Metazoa > Chordata > Actinopteri > Batrachoidiformes > Batrachoididae > Chatrabus > Chatrabus melanurus. Next base: position 16,193 of record OMMV01194695.1, read on the forward strand.
GGTCGATGGTTCTAATCATTTTGGCAGTGATAACAAAGACATTTTTAATCTGTTACCAATACTTAAAGGTCCAGTTGACTCTTTTTTTTTTTTAGGGTTATATCTCCAGGAATGTTTCATTATCACTATAATTGTGGACAAAGTTAAACCGCCAGGCCACCACCAGTTCCTCCATTTTCAGAGACCATAAGTACTTGGACAAACTAAATCTAAGGATTATTGTTAATACAAATCACCCGACTCGTCTACGCAAAAATGGCTGTAAACGTGATGATTTGTAATAACAATAATCCTTGTATTTAGTTTGTCCAATTACTTACAGGTTCTGAAAATGGAAGGAATGTGTTTACAAATGGCTGTAATTCCTAAATGGTTGATTTGATAATTTTGTAAAACCCCTTGAATTAAAGCTAAAAGTCTACACTACAAGCACCATCTTGACTGTTTCATTTCAACTTCACTGTGGTGGCGCAAAGAGGGAAAATTACAAAAAGTGTGTCACTGTCCAAATATTTATGTAGCTGACTGTAAAAGAAGATATTTTAAATCAGACCAAGATCAGCTTTAGAATTTAACCAACTCTTTGCTGACCCAAAAATCATCTTGCAAAAAATATCATCTAAATCCATCATCTATTTCTTGTGTTATCGTTCCCATAATTGAACAAAAGAAGTAAGTCCTATATACGCCCTGAGGCCCACTGGTGCTTTTCCCCAGATTCTGCAGCATTAAATGGATAACAGTCTACAACTCCCCCTAGATAGGACCAAGTCCATCGCAGTTTACTTCCCCAGCCAAGGCCGGTAGCCATTTAAAGCTGGGTGGACTGGAACAATGCAGATGAAGTGTGTTGTCCAAGGACACAGATAGATAGCATGACTGGGAATTGAACCCAGGTCTGCATATTAGTAGCACAACTTCTTATACCACTGAACTACCTGTTCTACTCAAAGTTGAACAAAGATGGAGGGGAAATAGCCGAGCTGTTTTTCTACCACTTATTTTGTCGAGGATCACAGAGGACTTGATCCTCTTCCAGCATACAATGAGTGACAGACGGAGTTCACCTGCCCCAGGTTGGGTTGGAACAACCTTCTTGCTGTGGCAGTGCTAAAACTGTAAGATCCTGTTGCATCAATATGATTCTGACAAACAATAACATTACTAAAGAGTTATTTCAAACTATCATTAGCAACATATTACATGAAAACAAGCTAAGCCATGCTTAGGGACAATATAATTCTACTTCACCAACTCAAGATGTAAAGCTGAAATTGCCTTTTTTTTGACTGAATGAGCACTCACTTTGGGATATGAAATAAAATGCATCCAATTATTGATTAAACTGAATTAGATTAGACGCTGCATTATGTATCCAGTAGGTAGAAATGAGCTACGACTTCCTTAAACTATGCTATTAAAAAAAATAAAAAAATCCAGCGCTATGTTTGGCTTTCCATGTCTCCTCCTTACAAGCTTATAATTCTGTCAGCCTGGTCAGCTTGTTGGCATGCTTATCTCAATTAGTCTACTCGCTGGATGTCTGGCCATCTGCTGAGTGGGACTCACACACAGAAACGCGCTAGCGGTTGATTCAAGTCAGACATCTCTGCGTGAGGAACAGAGTCAGAACGTTCTGGATCAGGTGGGCCGCATTCAGCCATGAATTTAAATTACGGCAAACACCCACAACCGCTGTGCCTCTGCAAACGCACATCTCGCCAGTGATACACTTACATCCTCAAAAGTGTCTAATGAGGGGACTCCCTGCTGTTTCATGCATGAGTGCAAACCTGAAGTACCATTTTTTTTTAAATTTAAACTGGAAAAAATGCACCAATGGTTGATTTTTTTTTTTTTTTTTTTGGTGTGTGACACACACAACATCCTCGAAAGAGACGGTAATAACACAGGACAAAAAAGGAAAAAGGAGTACAAGGGTGTAAACAGAGGAAAACAAAGGAGAAAAGGAGGTGCTGCAGTCAGAGATGACAGGAAAGATATTAACTAAGTGACAATTAAAACCAGAGAGTGGAACAGGAGGGGTGAGACGGGAGGGAGAGAGGACGTAAAGGCCAATGGGCAGGAAGTGGGGTCAAGAAAGACAACAGACTCAGTCCAGTCAGAGCCTAATAAAAAAAATAATAAAAAAAAGAACAGTTTTAATAACTTAATAAATATGCTCAGAGAGCAGCACAAACACTGATTTAAAACATGGACCTGATCCCCTGATTTGCCTGCAGCCCCTCGCACAAGCACTATGGTCGATCATGTCAGTGTTACCGCTCCTGTAGTTGGTTCTGCCTCGCTTTGGGGAATTATATTCCTTGCTATTACATGCCTTCCTGTAGGTGCAGCAGATTGACAAGCAAGAAGTGAAATGGCATCAGTGAGACGGAAGCAAAAAATATATATCCAAAATGGTGATGGCTGTTGTATTCGCTAGTCATCAGATTTGATCAAATTAGCCTTACTGAAGCACAAACTGCTCGAAAAACACATCAATATCATTTTCGGGCAGTTGTTATTCCATACTAGCTTATGGCAGTGGCTATCATAGCTAGCCATCTAGTTTTATAAAATTCTGCCCCAACAAACTACAAATTCAAACAAAAGATCATCACAACTTGCAGTAAGCTGTAAAATACTGGACAGTAAAAATCCACTCCCTTCGTGTAATTGTTCCTCTATTTTCTTGCCGGTGGCCACGTGAGTGAGAAATATGCCTGCTAAACTTGTTTGCAAACAAATAACATTTCCTGCTAATATGTTTCGATCAGGTAATGTCAGGCTGCTACCCAGCTAGTGGTATTTATGAAATAGGTTCGCCAAGTATCTGTAAAATATTTGTGTTTATTTAACGCCTAAATAGATCCTTGTCATTTGATTGGTGGATTGTATGTCACCTAGCATTGATTATTTGTCCCATTATATAGAAAAACAGGCCATTGTATGATTTACATCATTTTCTTGCACAATTTGCTTCCATTTACTGTTCATTTTGGTTCCATATGTTCCGCTCCATTGAACGGCTTCACTACCTTTTCGTAAAAATGCATCCATGATACGAGGAAGCTATCTATAGCACATGGACTTTGCCTATGGACACATGCAGAAGAAATGTAAGTACTTTTTCACCTGTCTAATTTTACGTAAATTAAATTACAAGGACCTCTTTAGGTGTCATATAAAACATATAATGAATGTTTTCCATTTGTGCCATGGAAAGAATATTTTCATACGTTGAAAGATGGAATGTTCCATCTTTCAACGCATGAAAATATTCTTATCATTGCAGTCATGAACATTCATTATTTGTATAATAATTAGCCCACATTGAATGACAACACAATAGCTGCTGCACCAAGCTTCCAACCCTTTCATTTTAATCGACCAAGTTGACAAATTGACATTGTGGCTGCAACATTAATCAAATACTGGAAGCAACGACGGAAAATTGTTGAAAACAAGAATAAAACCAAAAAAACAAAAACATGATTGAGTCAGGTTTGACTTATTCCTCACAACTGCTAGTTTGCTGACCAAATTATTTCAATACATTCAAATCATTTCTGAAATATCTCTATACAACTCTTTCTAATCCAAATACAAACCGGTGCGCACTAAAACATACTAACTTTTATCAGTAATGATAAGTGATTACATTGTATAATAACTTCAAAATACAGTTCAAGCATTTTCCAGTCACTGGTCCTAAAAATATCTCTGAAAATAAGTTTTGAACAACACATTTTTTTGCAGTTTAGCCCTCAGGGCTGAGGTCAAGCTTAAGGAAACGTTTCACACAAAAAGAGGATATGTTTGAATTTCTGCTCTGAGCCTTTTCACTCAAGTAAACTGACTCTAAATAGACTGCAACTGTACAATGCTGTAATTCAAACAGCAGTGCTCTATAGACCCATACTCCTCTAAAGCCAGAGGTGAGGATTTCCCAACCACCTCTACAACACATTACTCACCTTTGACCTCTTTCTGCACACCGACAGCTAAACTCAATGGGCAGCACACAATCGAGATAGCCCACGATCAAACCTTTGGCTACATATGTCAGACACTCTTGTACTTACAGTGTAATAAAATGTGAAGTAGAATCATTGTTAGTCTTGGTGATTTAACTTATACCAATGGCATTAGTGTGTAATTTAAACTGAATATTGACATACTATACCCTAAGTGTAATCCCACCCACATCCAGTGGAAGTAGCTGCAGAAGCGACGACATCGAGACAATATTTGGCATGCAACCCCTGCCACTGCTGCTGCATTATGAAAGCAGCAAATTTCAAAGCCACCTCTGGTACGCATGCTTCATTAAAGTTATCAGCTCAGCATTCTGGTGTGCTCGTTCCCTGTGCTAGTGGAGCAGCATTCTCTAGCAGGGAGTTCCTCTCTGCAGTTGTACTCCTATTCCTAGACGGTGTGCAGCGGCAGGCATATGCAAATCTGGTTTGTGGAAGTAGGTGGTTGAGGTGTGGTGTTTGTCACTGCAGATTTACATTATACCCTTCGATTAGCAGGATGAGCATAGCCATAATGGAGTCGGTCAATGAGCGAGGGAGTGAGTGGGTCACAAAAGTTTCGGCAATATCTTCATAAAAATTGATGCATATTCAGCTTTGAAATCTTGGATTCTGACAGATACAGACGAGGACCATTGAAGCTCCTCTTTTGGGCCACGGCACCTTTTAACGTAATAATTTGCAGTTATTCTTTTATATGTTAGTTTAAAGCTACAGTGTGTAGGATTTAGGGGTGTTTATGAGCAGAAACCACCTGTTCATTTCTGTATAATTTACCTGCAACAACGAATCGATGTGTTTTCATAAGCTTAGAATGAGTCCTTCATATCTACCCCTCATGGAGGCCGCCATGTTGCACCGCCATGTTGATACAGTAGCCTGGGAGGGACATACTTAAGGGCTTTTCACACCAAACGTGAACTTTACGTCAAAGTGGCGCGCGCCACTGTGAAACCCATTATTTTAAATGGCCAGCTCCGCGCAGATAGGCGTAACCGAACAAAGCGGCAAACGCCGCCACTGCGTGCGGCTCAGCTGGGCACGCCCACCGCCGCTCAGTGTCAGTGTACCGCGGTCAAAATTCAACTGTGACCGCGGGGTGCTGTGACGTATATGCGCGTGCCCAATAGAATCGAGGCGTACAGCCCAACACGGAAGACAACAAACTGCAGAAGCTGGTTATTTGTCAGCATCTTACCAAACATGGCGACTTTCGAACTTGGTTTAGCAACCAGAACAGAAAGACGGTGACGTAGAAAACTCTGCCTCCTTAGCGGCAAGCTGCTGTGCATTCTGCGCGAGCGTAAGTGCAAAATGACGGAAAGTTCGCGTTCGGTGTGAACGTCTCTTTACTCTGCATTTTGCAGCGCGGTCGGAAGACTGAAGAAAAAAAAAAGAAAAGAAATCAGTGGTTCCTCCCCAATTTCCTGTCTACTGGTTGCTAGTGCAGGCTAACAAGTTTGAGAACCCTCACATTTGTTAAAATGTAGGATCATCCTGCTTGTCACAAGAGAAGGGAAGGGAGCATGATTCCCCATTGCCAAAGAAGCAAAAAAGTGAAGGGAAACAAAATCATGACCGGCGACGCCATAATGCAATCTGCAACCTCACCACTAGATGACACTAAATCCTACACACTGTAGCTTTAAGTAATGTTGGCACAGTGGGACATGTCCGGGCTTGTTCAAGCAGGCACATGCCTTTTGTTTTTGCTAATCGCGGGGGTTCTGGTGGCCACTACAGCCACTGTTACTTAAAATGTTCGCAAATCAGAATATCTGCATTGGACCAGAGGGGGCGCAGCACTGTGCACATAAAGCCTGTGTGCGTTTATGCTGCACGTTTCCATTTCGCAAAACCAACTCAGTTTTCTTCTCCTGCAGCGTCATTTTTGTCTGCCTCTGGCTCGTATCTGTACGGCTGAATTCCGTCCAGCCCTGCTGCCATTTCTATTTCCTGATCGGAATAATCCGATACAGCCTATGGCGACTCAGTATCAGATGAATCCGATATCACAGGTGATTCCATGATGGTCTGATGAGCAATAATAATAGCGATTAAATTTAAATTTGGACTCCTGCGAGCTAGCTTGCAGCATGCACAGACACGGCAAAAAACTGTATTACAGATCCGAGCTTGCGCGATACCTTCCTTTGGTGATGTCACATGATTGACAGCTCCATTTGTCGACTTGGGACGTTTTTTTTTGTTTTTTTTTTAAAGCGGCGTTACCGAACAAGTTAGTTGTTCCATAACTTCTCTTCAACAAATAATTTTTGTGGAAAATCGTTGTCAGATTCATTTTAAATGTGAAAAAAATACATAGGACGGTATGAAATGAGATTTTCATGGCTCTTCCTTGTCAGAGGACCTTTAACAACTTGCAAGGCCTATACCGGTGGTCACCCACCCTGCTCCTGGAGATCACCCGCCCTGCTCCTGGAGATCACCCGCCCTGCTCCTGGAGATCACCCGCCCTGCATGTTTTCCAACTCTCCTTGCGCCACCCACTGCTAATTAACCAATTCAGGTGTGCTCACCCAATCAAGAGTTTGGAAACACCAGACTTGACTAATCAGCTGTGGCTGTAGCGGATGGACATGGAAAACAGGGCGGGTGATCTCCAAGAGCAGGGTAGGTGACCCCTGACCTATCGGTTGCTTCCCAACACACACGTTCCATGAGCAAATCCCTCACTCTGTCAGTCTTAGAGTGCCCGGACGCCTGGCGTCCAGTGTAGCATCAAGTCAAAACCTTGAAGAATCTCAACGATGTGGAAATGATAATTCATATAACCAATGCTCACTCAGCACAGCGAACCAATAACCAGTTGGACAAGAGCTACTTCAATGTTTGCATGAAAGAAAAAAAAAAAAGTTGACACAGCAAACCGTGATATAATTATACCACAGGTATTACACGTGTGACAAAGTTCCCCTAGTTGAGACTCAAGTAGGACTTGTTTAGTCCCTTGAAGACGTTTCGCTCATCATCCAGAAAAGCTAGTTTTTCTGGATGGAGAGCGAAACAC
>OMMV01194697.1:3066-18773 GCA_900302635.1 Chatrabus melanurus
GACAGTTTAGCCAGGACACCGGGGAACCCCCTACTCTTTACGATGAGTGCCATGGGATCTTTTATGACCACAGAGAGTTAGGACCTCGGTTTCATGTCTCATCCGAAGGATGGCACCTCCTACAGCACAGTGTCCCCGTCACTGCACTGGGGTATCGGGATTGATGGATTGGCCAGAGGGAAGAGTGCCACCTACTGGCCACACACCGACACCACTTCCAGCAGCAACTCAGTCCTCCCAGGAGGTCTCCCATCCAAGTACTGACCAAGCCCACACCTGCTTAGCTTCAGTAATGGAGCCAAGGCAGGATCCATTGGTCTGGCTGCTGGCATTGTAAATTCAAACATTGTAATGGCTAGCTTGAACTAGTTTCAAATATTTTGTTAAATATATTAGTGACTGATAGTAATGATTATAGGCTGTTATTTCATTACGATATATTCACCAGGCCAGTTTTAAGGACAACATACATTGGAGGCTTGGGCTACATTGAAACTTTACAAGCCGTGTTGGCGCACAAGATATAATATATAATACCTGCACATAATTAGAAATATTCATTATTTTCAATAGGCTTTTTGACATTTCAAGGCTAAAACTCCCATTTTGGATTTTAAAAGTTGTTTAGTTGGATTTCTCATCCCAGAAAACATAAAGTTAGACACCAAAATTGTTCAAATCGGACAATGTTTAGGGTATTGGTAAATTTGACCCCTGACATAAAGTGTACTGATCTTTCCACATTTCCGGTCATAGTGACGTAATGGAAGGTCGGAGATAGGTCAAACTATATTTTTAGATTCTGCGTGACAAGACGATTAATTTGATATACTTTGAAGGGATTGGAATTTTGACCCCCAGTTGACCCCATTTTGACCCCTAGCAAAATTGCTGACCTTTTAGAGAGAGATACCTAAGTCAAAATTGTTTACCATCCTTCAGGCAACCCAAAACCACTTTCAAACCTTGGTCCCCGTGAAAGTATCACAGGACAGTAATATTGTTCTACTATCAGTAAAGATGCTTCTGCAAACATTGTTCAAAATTAGAGGGTAAAACTGTGAGTCTCTCTGTGTCCAGCTTCTCTCTATCCATCCTTGGTGAATGTCCATATCCAGCACCCTCCAGAAGCTGAGGTCCAGATCCACCAAGTAGCCCGGGTGCAACCCGGGCAGAGAACAACTACCACTGAGGGAGCTCATTCTGTCCAGCAGCGCTCCCAACCTGGGAATGGACACGATCCCACCAAGGAGAACGGTAGTAGACAGTCAACCACCAATGGGAATGCCAGCACTCACGACAGATTGCAAAACCGTCAGAATGGGAATGTGGGAAGATGTTTCCAGGAAACCGTCGATGGGCAGGTATAATGTTAGGTCATTAAATTGCATTATGAACTCTGTCAACACTAAATGAACTGACCCACCCGGTGTTTCATGGTCTATCATATGAGTTGAAGCCAGTTGTTTCCGTTTTACCATGATACTTTTCCTGTCCCAGTTCTTCCTTCTTTGATAGATGTTGTCTCGTACAAGATGTGGCCCTGTGGCTTTTGATTTATGTTGTGTTTCACGATTTATGAGCTCTGAACACACTGGTCAGCTCATGTTACGCAATTTCCCCCAATGTAGGCATGGGATGAGTTGGTGATCTTGCAGGAAAGAGGTTAAGCTTGAAATCCAGCCGCCGTGGTCCTTTTTGTGTTTGTGTGTCTTGCTCAGATGGGGGAGGCTTTTCATGCATTCCGTGTAGTGCCACACATAGACTTTGGTATATACTGAAGATTTATTGTACTTTGTTTGGTTAGGATAATCCACGGATGTCAAAACAGACATGTATTAAAAGAAACAGACAGAATTAGGAGTCGGAGTGCGTGAGTTTGGCTAATCTGAAGTCATCTGTTTGCTTGGCTGCGATGAGGCATCATGTTTGACTCTTAGCCTTTATGTGTATAGTCTCAACAACACACTGATCCAGAGAAGAGTTGTTTTTGCCAGCATTATCCCTAGAACAAGGTTGTTCGTGCTGCACCACACCTCCCATTCTCTCTACTCGGGTTTCCTTGAGAGCTTCATAATTAAACCTTCCAGTCAGTTTTTGATTCCTGAGAACCCCAGCAGAAGTACCCAAAGAAAAGTATCAGCCTACAGTTTTCCCCTACTCTCTTGCCAGTATGCCAGTTTGGTATTCTGCAGAAGAATGTGCTGTCTGTTTCGTGTTTCATGTTGAGTCTCATACATCTCTGTTGGCCAAAAATCTAATAAGTATGATCTGATAGGAATCTCTTTACACAATTAGCCAAGAGCCTTAATGAGGCTGCCAGGAGGTTCTTAGTTGTTCCTGACTCAGTGTCTTCCTCCAGCTAACCAGTCTCAGATGTGTCTAGTTCACTTTGTCCTGACACATACTGTTGGTATACAAGCACATTCTTACACAAAGGCACTCACAAATACTATCATTGCCAACGTACACACAGTTTGCACACATACAAGCGAGCGTGCAGGCGCAGGCATGCCAACCATCCACCCAACAAACACGCACGCATACACAAACCGAGTGTATAACATTCACTCTCCAGACTCATTTTAAAGATTTGACACAGATGTGTGTTGTTGTAGTGTGGCAAGCCCCTGCCAGGCCTAACCAAACAGGATGATTGCTGTGGAAGTGTGGGTGCCTCCTGGGGTCTAAACAAGTGCCAAAAGTGTCCAACTAAACCAGGTAAGCACCGCTCTTTAAAGCTGTCAGATTTAAGAATTTTGTTCTACCCTTTTCCACTATACGACTTCAATCTAATCCAGTCTCATTCGGGTCGGTATTAGGTTTAGAGGAACCCGATCCAACTGGGCTGTACTTTCTTTCCAGGTGGAGTTTCCACTCTTGTGGTGTTGAGGCATTTGATCGGAGATGCTTGTTGCACCCCTAAGCAGCAGTTGCACAAGCTCGGTGGTTTTACAACACTTTTATCAAAACCCGAATCAACACTGATAGCTGATTAAACATTGCTTTCATTATCTCAGCGCACATCAGTTCTGATTTAGGCAGCAGAGTACGTCTTGTGGCAGCCTGTTGAGATTGTTGAAAACAGCCTAAAGCCGTCGTTACGATAACGCAAAATGGAAATGATGAATTGCACCTAAGAGACCCTGCAGCTTTCATTTGCACTTTATTGTTGACATTTAGCTGGGTGTATTTTATCTATTCATTCATTTTCTATACCCACTTCCTCCAATTAAGGGTCATGGGGGGAGGGGTGCTGGAGCCTATCCCAGCGGCCATTGGGCGAGAGGCAGGATACACCCTGGACAAGCCGCCAGTCTGTGAAAGCACATGAGAGAACAACAAAAAAATGAAAACTGGATCATAACTATGAGAGAAAGTAAGTTCTTCTGGCTTCTCCCAATTTCAACTCGGGGTCGCCACAGCAGATCCCACATGGATCTGCATGTAGATTTGGCACAAGTTTTTACGCCGGATGCCCTTCCTGACGCAACTCCACATTACATGGAGAATGGGCAGGGGTGGGTTCGAACCGGGAACCTTCTGCATTGAAAGCGGTCGCACTAACCGCTAGGCAACTGACAAAATTTACTTTACATAGCATCATGCCATGTGATCCTTTCAGTGAGGACAGGTGGCTCATTCCACCCCATAGTACGAGATGTCAAAAGAGGAAGTGTGCCACTCCCATTAGGTTCCTGAACTCCACTGAGGTGGCTGCGTGACTCGCCCCTGCTCCCTGTTGTAAAAAGTGAATCTGTTTTCACTTCCACAAAACCAAAACCGGGAACCAAATGAAAACACATTTGGATGAAGATGAGAGGCTGGCAGGAATGCCACCCACCCTGCAGGCAAAAGCGATTCAACGTTGCTTTGAAACAGCCCAAAAATGAACACCTCAGCTCAGCTGCTTCCCAGCCCGAGCTGTGGTAGGTTTGAAAACCAGCGGCAGAATAATTGTAAAGCCTGGGCAGGCTGGGTGGGTGGCGAAACAGAGGCTCTCACTAGGCCTGACAGCTCCGTGTGTTATTGCGAGTGCTTGATAATGTCCCTGCACTACTTCGGGGCTTGTTTTTGAGGCCTCATGGGGGAAAAGTCTCATTCATCTCCAGGTACTCTTAGTCCTATTATGGCTATTAGTGCAGAAGCCAATTAGCTGTAAAAGTCCTCGTTCTTCATTGAATGCTTGACCAGACCCTAATCAGAAGCAGACTTCATGCCTGTCTGTCGTGAATCCACGATCCATTCTTTACTCTGCCTTCTCTATCTCCTTCCGCGTGCCAGATTCCTGTTCTTTCTAAGTCCCCGGCATGATCTCTTTTGGCTCCCAGATGTTTCCCTCTGCACCATCCTTTGAAGTTTGGGGAAGAAACAGACTAAATGTTCATTTCATGGTTGTTTTGGGGGGCAGTAACACGCCTGGGTCCCAGGTCACATGCAGACAGGGAAGAAAGGACACGAGAGGAGAAATGAAATCAAAATGAAGTCATGTAATGTATCCAAGACGGCTTGGAGGAAGCATGAATAAGAGAAATGCTTTGAATTCCTCTAGAGTGTTATTGTTCTCTGGGTTCTCTGGTATTGTTCTCTATTACCAACCCAACGTGTGCATGTTTGTGTGTTTAGCAAAGGCAACTGAGGAAGAACAAAGCCCGAGAAAAGAGCGGTTGCGTTTATATTTTATTTGTATTCCACTTGCAATGAGGGGAAATAGTCACATAACTGTAAAAGGCCCCCGTGTGTCTTGTTGAGTATGTGATAATGATGTAATGAAAGTCCAGTTTGTATTTGGGATGTGATGCCACCATTGGTCAGTTTATAGCTGGTTAGAAAACACACTGAAGACTGAGTGCAAGTCTGCTACTTCTTTATTTTATAGGATCTACAGAGAATGCCAACACGACCACAGTTTAATGGCTATGGTTCCACTGCAGACAGGAATGTTTAGCTAGCTTTAAGAAAGGGCTTCCTGGATTTAGATCTGTCATCCTGTTCTGGCTTCATCAGCTTCGAAGCTATTGTCATCTCATTCCAAGAGGTTGAGAATGACATAAAGTTTAAAAAAAAAACAATATGCACTTTTAATAGCTGTTGTTTTGGCGGGGTGCTTGAATGTGAAGTACATGCATTGTATGTACTCATCTATATGATTTATTATTGTACCCTAAGGACTCTAAGTCAGGGTTTTGGCACAAACAGGGGAGTGCATGTATGTAGTATGTGAAAAATGACTGATGTTACGGAGGCTTTAATTCTTGTGAAAGCCCCATCTGTCCAAAGTCTCACACTGATTGTTCCTGAAGGAAAAGGAGGTTAGAAAGGCAGGCTTGTGACCAGAGGATCCGCGGTTCAATTCCCCGTCAGACAGGAAATACACTGACTGCAAGTTAGGAGGACTGCCAAAGAAGTTGAATGAAAGACCTATTCTAAGTGAAGTAAACTAACACAGGTTCTTTTATTCAAAGTAACATTTTGCGCACAGAGCAGGTAGATCAGTGGGATCAGGAGTTGGGTGACCAATATGTAGACCTGGGTTGGATTTCCAGTCATGCTACCTATCTGTGTCCTTGGAAAAGACACTGAATCTGCATTGTCTCAGTCCACCCAGCTGTGAATGGGTACCGGCTTTGGCAAGGGAAGTAACCTGCATTGGAATGGCGTCCCATCCAGGGAGACTCATAGACTCTTATCCACTTCATGCTACAGAATCCAGGGTTGGGCCTCAAGGCCTGTATAGGACTTCTTAACATTTTGTGGTATCGGAAGAACAAACTTTTTTTTTTTGTTGACTTAATGTAAAATTTTAAGGCAGGCAGGTTCCCGGTTCGAACCCCACCCCTGTAACCTCCATGTAATGTGAAGTTACGTCAGGAAGGGCATCCAGCGTAAAACTTGTGCCAAATCTACATGCAGATCCGTGTGGGATCTGCTGAGTTGAAATTGGGAGAAGCCGAAAGTAGATTATTATAATGTAAAATTTTAAGGCAGCACTTGACAACATATTTTTCAGTTGACCCAACAACATAGAAACCTCTCCGGCCCCCCATTACCCTAAGCAGGAATAAACGGGTTCAGAAAACGGATGAATGAACATCTGTCCCACATGATCAGAATGTGTCCAACTGGCATAATTTTTGTCTTAAGGGGGTGTCTCACCTGCAGTTTTTTGCTTTGCGGCCAATTTGCTGTCGTAATCGCAAATTTGTGCTTTTTATTTGCAAAAAAGCGCCGCAAGAGTCACGGGCTCGCAGAATGGTCGCAAGTTGTTGTAAATTGCACGTGGGAATTTTTTAAAAGTTAAAAATTTCCCGCGACTGCAAAAATTGAGGCTCTGGCGTGAAATAGTAGCAAATCTGTATCAAATCTGTCTCTTTTGGCACTCAAGTGCCGTGCGACATTCTCATAACGGCCGCAAAGGCCGCAAAATTATCGCCTGTAGTGGCGAGGGGTTTGCGATGCACGCAACAAAAAGGCAAAATATATTGCAGCCATACACACTTGTCGTTGCAGTGAGACAATCGTGCTAACATCTCGCGTATCTTTCGCCACAATCGCGTGTTTTCGAAAAAAGTGAAAAAGTCACGAAAAATCAGGTTGCAAATTTACCGCGTGCGAAAAATCGCAGGTGAGATACCCCCCTTTAGAGAGGAAATTGTGTCAGTTGGACACATTCTGATCATGTGGGACCAATGTACACATTTAAATCAAGTAAATGCCAAGAACTGTTTTCTTTTTCAGTGAAGTTATATTTTAAAGAGCACCTGATTAAGCTTTTGTGCATTCTTGAAATTTACTATTGGCAAAAATTCCACTAAAGGTGCAATGGAGATACTGAATCCAGGGTTTGTATGTGGAGCATATCATTAAAAAGAGACAGTTTAGATACTTCTTAATGAAATCAATAAGGAGAACTTGTATCAGTAAAGCAGTCTGACTTTCTCCAGACACATAAAGCCAATTAGAGTCTGAAACAAACTGCACTGTTGGCATAGCTCTGTATAACTGTGCAACCCCTCCCTTATTGTGTATTTCAGAGCTAATAGAGTTTCATAAGATATTTGCGTACCCATCTATCATTGCTGGGGCGTTTTCCCTCTCTCCCACTGCGCGGCTCGACCCTGCTTCCCAAGGAGCCAGATCCAAGGTCTCTTGGGCTGAAAGGAAGTGCCACATCCACAGTAGCTCCGGCTTCATTAAACAATTTTTTCCTTCTTTCCTTGGTACACAAGGTCATCACTGCACTGTCTCTGTCATTTTCCAGTCCTCTCTTCCACCTCACTAATCTCTCTGTGGGAGTTGTCTCTCTGTTTCACTCCTCTCCCTTTGTCACTCTGTTTGGAATTGGAACTCTTAGGGTTTACATCAACAACGTTAAGCCCTCTTGTCACTTTGACCGATACGCATGCCAGAAGCTCACGGTTTGAAACCTTGTCCTTACCTTGAAAAACCTTAAAGGGTCTGGGTGGGTGTCTGTGGTAAACTGCAATATTCTGTCATTGTGCTGTGGTCTTGTTTCAACCATGGCTCAATTTTCAGCATGTTCAAAAAAAATTTATTTATTTTTTCTGTCACGATCTTTGACATACTTTGGTAATCCCTTGTATTTCTATTGAGCCTCCATCCTTGTCGTACATACCATAACATCACCGAAAGGTTTTCCAGAAGTGCCACAGTTGTGCTAACGTTATACTACGGGCGTGCTACAGTATCTACGGTTGTTTTTGCATACATTACCTTTTACAAACCTGGTGGGTTACATCATCACACTGCATGCCAGGTCACATTCTTGGGCAACTGTGCTCTTTGTTACAGTTATAGACCGTGTCCTTCCAGGATCCACATGAGAATGGGGCTTTTGCTGCGGAAAAGAAAGGGTGCTTTCACACCTACCTTGTTTGGTCTGGACCTTCGGAGTTTTCAGTTTGGTGCGAACCAAAATAGCAGGTGCGAAAGTTGACTCGGACCACTGTCTGGACCAAAAGAGGTTGTCTCGGTCCGTATCAAACTGAACCATGGTCTGGTTCGTTTGCACTGTGAAAACACTTTTTGGATAGTTCGGACTTTGAGACCAATTACAGTAAGTGAGGCAGGTTATCATCCCCCATTAGACAGTAGAAGAAGAAAAGAAACAAAAGTAGTAAAAATGAGCTGTGGGAGCACTTGGGGAGAGGAGGAGACAAAGTTTTTAATTGTGATTCAGTCAGAAGAAGAAGTAAAAGTCAACTTGAAAAGATGCATAAAAATTTTCTCCATTCAAAGCAAACTACCCGCCAAATTGAAAACAAGCCAACATCAGACGCGCACATGTCTAGGAATGAATTAATGTCAAGTATAGGGAAATACAGCCTATATAGATGGTGACAACAGGACGTAAGTACGTCATGGAAAGGTCATTTGTGCGAATGCAAAATTGCAATGTGAACCCAAACCAACCGGACCAAATGTATGAAAACATGAATCAGCCTGAATCTTGTTCAGGCTGTTGTTGTTCAGGTGTGAAAACACCCAAAAATGGGCTCCACAGAGCAACACAATTTCCAGATCCCCCCACATGAGGTCATTTCTTGCCAAATCACTCATCTATTCGTCTGACATTCAAACTTTCAGTCATCAAGGAGCCAAAGCCTGCGTTAATGCTTTTTATTAGTGTTGATAATACTTGTTAATGACCAACAAAATCCATAAATGCAATGACTTTGTCTCAAAACCGGGCAATGAGAGCATTGGAACAGCACCATAGCAGCATCTCATGGTGATTAGATAGAGACATTACATCACCGACAGCTTTTGAATCATTGATATTGACTTAACGTTATGCCCTCACAACTAGCGCGATGGAACCTATTAGTTGTGCAGCAGTGTGGCTAATCAGGGCTGAGTACACCTAACCGCTAGGAGACATTAATCCCAGCTGGAGGCACACAGATATGATAGTTGTGTTGATTTCTTAATTGGATACAAGCTAAGTTAAGCATATTTTCATTGGAAATGGCACGTCTTCTTTTTGGAACAGTCCCAGGTGGTTAATATTCCACAGTCAACTGGAGATTATTTAGGAATGTGGGTCTGTTTTGAATGTGTGGTTGATCCGCCTCACGCTGCCATCAGCGTCTTGGAGAGCTGCGTCAAGAGAGATTGTCAAACTGCAAACAGAGACGTAAAATGCATAGTTGCGTGATTAGAAACAATGGGAAGTGTGTTTTGAGTAAAGAATTAATGTAGCAGAAAAATAAAGTAATCCCTTCATCAAAGTCTTTTGTTATAGCTTCACATGTGCCCTACCCCTCTAGACTGGTAATGATTGAGAAAATATCTCATAGCTTGTGCATTTATATTATGTCTGTGTCAGCAGGAGGATGCCAATATTAGACCCATGTGCCATCGCTGATTTCCCTTTGATTCAGTAGCTGGGAAGCATTATTTACAGAGGCGGTGACACAGAGTAGCAAATGTGTCATATGCCAAGGAGGTACTCTGTTTTGGAAGCAAATCGCTTCCTTTTAAGCCGTTTGTTCCAATCAAGCATTGGCTCAAAGGTTAAGGAAAGACAGCTTTGCCATCTTTGAGACTTTAAAGACCTTGAAGCCCCCATGGTGATTAAAGAGCTCCGTTTGCCCCTGGTTTTCTCTCCACGGCACCACTTTGTCCCATGGCGGCATGTCAGAAAGTAAATTGCTGGAAATGGTTCCGAGGAGGTCTTGGCTTGGGTGTTGGTTGTTTTGCTACGGCTTGGCCGCCAATAAAAAGCAAAGAAAGGCTGTGTCCTTTTGCTGTCCCTGTTGATGGCATCCATCCCTCCTCTTTCTGTCTCCCACACGTTCTCAGGTTTTCAGGGCAGTTAAAGGGGGATAAGCCCAACACTGAAGCTGTCTCCCGGGCAGGTCCATGGGGATGCTGGTGAAAGGCTCCTGGCCTGTGATTGATGGACCGGGCCTCTCAATCGTCTTAGAAGAACAATCCAGGGCCGGGTGGTCCACGGAATCATTATACCAAATTAGCAAATAAAATTTCTGTACAGCTCAGGAATCCATCGGACTTAAAACTTTTCTTCTTTCAGCCTCCTTTCTCCCTTTGCTCTCTCTGTCGTTTTGCATAAGCTCTTCTTTGGCTGGAATTCCCTCAGGAAATGCTTACTTTGGAGCATAGTTTACTTTCATATTATAAAAGGACTGAAGGGTTTCATTTAGCGTTGATTTAAGGTAGCACCACCAGTCAGAAAATTCAAAGAATTTAGAATTTATATATCAGGAAGTAAATACTGTAGAGTTGCCAGTAGGCTGCACAACGGCATTGGATGGAGACATACAATGTGTTCATGAAGGGTGACAATGTCTTTCACTGAACAGGGCGGCGGTTACAGGCTAGTGTGAGGTTTAAAGTGCCTGTAAAGTGAAATCCAATTTCTGTTTTGAAATTGTCAAACCACAGAAAAACATGTTATTAACCACCTAGGCGAATTTTAATGATTAAAAATATCATTAAGTAGATAAAATTAGGTTTCAAAATCATGTAAAAATTAGCACTTTTCCCCACCTCTCTCTGCTGTCTGACGCTGGGGGCGTGTTTGAAGGCACTGAAACCACGCCACAATCGCATGGGGAGGGGTAAGGTGTGGGGGCAAGGTTTTGTTTTTTTTTCTTTTTGTTTAAAAGTTTTATTGAACAACACAGAACATACAAGCACTCGACTAGACGAAAAAAACGTTCTATAGTAGACAACAATACACCATTTGAAAGGAAACTAAAGAAATAAAAACAAACGGTGGGAAATGTTGTCTTACAAGACTCAAAATTTGAGCGGGATGACAAAAGATTATTTTTCTTCTTCTTCTTGTTTAACGGCGGTTGGCAACCAGTGTAAAAGGTGCATTACCGCCACCTACTGCTCTGGAGCAGAGATTCAAATCGGCTCCAGCTTTATATAGGCTTATGCAAATGCCTCTGCAAGTGCAACCATGGTGTGGCATACGGTTCGGTTTAAGCCACCTCCCACCAAAAAACTGTGGTGAAACACAGAAACCCAGTCAAACTCCAAATACAAAAAAATACACATGGTTGAACACATTTTAACGTGATCAGCAAAGCATTTCTAACATGTATAATGTGTTTTGAAGCAAATCTCTGAATTTGCTTAACAGGCACTTTATAATCTTTGGAACTTATGGTGACACTAATGATGCATTGTTTGAGCTCACTGATGCATACCACTGCCTGCATGTCATCTTTTCTTGATGTGCATTTTCAGAAGATGAAAGATGTTTGTTACATGTTTGCAAAGACAAGCGTCGCCCTTAATAGACGAGGAGCCAATTTTCAAAAGGGGCCTGGAAAATGGGTTTCGTGCAACACCCACTACATATTTGTTTGTCACCTCAGGCTGCTTGGGGGATGCCTCTGGAACATTTCCAGCCCTGTTGTACAGCTGAATTGTGGTATCACTTAAAAAAAACAAAATACAGCCAGTTTTCCCACCAGAGAGGTTGCACGCTCAGGCGTAAAATCATGAACCTGAATTTTAGCAAACTTATTTTGACCCATGGTATTTAGCGTTGTTGTGTTGATGTAAGATTATTAAGATGCATTTTATAGGAGATAGTTGATATTTACCCCCATATATAGTGGAAGAGTTGATATTTACCCCCATATAGTGGAACAGTGGTCCCCATCTTATGTGACCACTCCTAGCATGAGACAGAAATGTTGATGGGCGGTCTCTCACCAGGGACACATTTAACATTGCTCCAGTGTACTTAGTGCTAAGCTCAGATGTCTGTATCATATGAGGAGGTGTTTGTCACATAACAGGAGGACCACTGTATTTTACTAAAATATGCCAAACCACACAGAAATATTAAATATGCATAATAACTTATTATTATTTTACAGGTGTTCTTCTGTACTGATAAAGTCATTAATTTGAACAGCAAAGAGACCCTGTCTAGATGATATTATTTCAGTTACATACCAATAACTGTTCAACTCTTTGAACTTGTTTAACCCTTAAACTTGATTCAATCACTTCAATTTATAAATGATAATAATATTATACTCAAATATGCATCAAGGGAATATGTACACTATAAACGTAATTTTCACATCCATCATATTTGTTGTTTGGTTAGGTTTTTACACAAGTTAGCTAACACCAAGAGTTCAGTCATTCCTGCCATCTGCAGTCGAACATTATGCTTAATACACAAATATACTGTCACTGTTCATCTTCATCATCCTCATCATCTGTGGACTCACTGGACACCTTGCATGGGTTCTTGCACTGTTCACCTCCCATGCAGGTGCAGGCTTCTGTGCAAGGCATATCATTGCACTTGCAGGTGCATATATGGTTTCATTGGCATGCTGACTTCTGACACTTGCATGCTGTTAATTCCAGAAGTCCCACCGGAGTTGGGTCCTTCGACATGAGTAGCGTTTTGGAACCATTATCTGTAAGCTGCCATCCATGCCCATCTGGCTCTGGCATGTAAATGTAAATATTGAACTGTTCTGCTGCAAAACAATGATACTATGTTAATATCAATGTAATAATATCAATTTGAACATGGATGTTGGCTTTGCCAATGACGTGGATGCAAACATCTCGATTTTCATGCTTCAAACTTCAGCGCCACCCCCTTTGATGGAAAACCAGCTGTAATTTTTTTAGTGATACCACAATTCAGCTGTACAACAGGGCTACTATTGTTCCAGATGCATCACCCAAGCAGCCTGAAGTGACAAACCAAATATGTAGTGGGTGTTGCACGAACCCATTTTGAGCTGGTCTTGGCTCCTTGTCTAGTGAGGTAAGGTCAGATCTGGGAGCACACACTGGCGCCGCGCATCACCCCATCCACCACACTACTGAAATGCCCTGGGTGGCAACCACCCAGGCAGACAACCAGCCCTTCCCCACCTTTAAAAAAATAGCCATCTATCGGCCATGGCCAGGTGAAACGTGGGTGTCCCCTTGTGGGACCCTCAACACTGAGGCCCTTGTGTGCTGGATCATGTCCAGATAAATGCACCACATCGCCAAAGAGCCATAGCTGACGGTCCCTCACAATGCAAGTGATACGCCTAATCTGAGTCACCCTAAGTAAAAGTTTGTGGAACACTGGTAGCAAGACTGGAGACCCCAACTCAGAGATGCGGACCATTTAAGATTAAAAAAAAAACAGTCTTTATTCAAACTAGGAATGGGGCAGAGGTCGGTACACAAGAATTCAATCCAAAAAACAGGCAGCAATGTCCGTGAGGGGATAGGCAGGTGGATTAACCAGGGAACAGAGCTCAAGGTCGAAAACACAGAGAGTAATCAATTGTACCAAATAACAGTGTCTATAAATGGTAGACAAACTCAGGGAAACTCAAAGGGCAGCGTAGTTCAGCAACAGGAAATCACTCACAAGGAACACAAGACAATCACGGCGAGCCGAGGGCTGGAAAGCACAACATTCTGGCAAGGACCTGAGAAAATGCAGGGGTTTAAATAGACAAGGAGTAATCAAGACAATGAGAAACAGCTCAGGAGGGACACAGGAAGAAAGCTACAGAAACACACTAGGAACAGGGGCATCAAAATAAAACAGGAAGTGGACTTAAAATGACAAAAACAGAAATTAACCAAAAGAAATAAACTCTGAACACTGGGAATCACTAATCAAACCAAAAGAATAATAACTAACAACAAAGCACAACACAACACCAGGATCATGACAGGTTGTTTGACATAAAGTCATTCCAGCGGTACCCAAGGATCCTCCGAAGAGACCTAGTACCAAAGACATCCAGTCGGCACCTTAGGTCACTGGTTAGACTCCAAGTCTCACAACCATACAGTAAAGGCGCAGTCACACCTAGATGTTTGGGCCAATGTAGACAAACTTACTTGCAAATGTCGGTGTCCGCTAGCTTCTGCTAGCTGACGCTGTGCTCCGCTGTCCTCTGCCAATGAACGTCGACCGCGTCCAACAATTTCAACATGTTTAAAATTTCTCCGACGTACCTCTGGCTACATTGGAGACCGTTAGAGAAAGTTAATCTCTGCTACGACCAAGTTAGCTTCCATTAGCATCCGCTACCCTCCGCTAGCCGAAGTTACTGGTGCGATCATCTATGCTGGGTGCTGCTTCGCCCCCTGCCTGTCCAGAATCACTGGACAGTGGGGTGTCGACCCCCTCTCCCACACATTGCCATGTTGACAAAAGTCCCGCTTGTTCTAATGGAGCACTGGCTAACGCTAGCCTCAGCTGGCCTCCATTAGCACCACGTTGTGGAATGCCGTGCTGCGTTTGAGGTTCACTACCAAACTGGGAACGTGAGTTTTGCTGACGTTTGTCCAATTTTCTCGACTTTGCCCTGCGTTCACCAAACGCTGGAGTAAACATCATAGTGTGACTGCACCTTAAGACAGGAAGCACCAGGGCCCTAAAGACTTGAACCTTTGTTCTCCTGCAAAGATCTCTGCATCGCCAAATACCTCTGTCCAGTGACCTCATGACTCCATAAGCTCTTCTCAAGCGTCTCTTAATCTCAAAGGATGAGCAGGAGAGAAGTGACTGTTTCTACAAGTTCAACACTTTCACCACATGCAGATACACTTCAGGAAGTCATTGAAAGCCTCGATTTTAGTATTAATCCAGGACTACTGCAAACCCAGACAATCAGGGCCAATCAGGGTATCCATTGATTCCACAAAGATCATAGCATCGTCCATGAAGTCAAGGTCAGTAAACCTTTTCTCACCAACAAACACTGGAGCTGGTTTCTACAACCCTAACCCAGTCTAAGATCTTATAAATCTTTTTTTTTATTTTTTTTTTAAACCTGTAAAATCCCAAGCATGTGAACACTTATCATGGATACTGTACTGTACGTCCCACAGATTTCCAACACACATTATTTGTTTGGGATTGGCTCATTATCAAAGTGTGTCAACCAAAATTCCTGGAGATACCCGAATTAGTTTTAACAATTGAAGTCTACAAATTATAATCTGGTCTTCAAAATTCAATGCTGCCTGTTGCCTTTGCCATTTAGATAAATTTGTCTCAGCTGAGGAGTCTTTAAAGTTGATGGGCAAAATCGAATATGTAACCTGAAAACAATAAAAATTTACAAAAATGCTTGTGAGAATTTAGAGTAACTGTTAAGACTCACTCTTCTCAAGAAGGTGAAACTTGACTTGTAGAGTCAGATTATCACTTACTGCCGCTCATTTAATCTGTTAAATGAAGTCAAAATGTAATTTGGTGTGAACAATAGTTTTCTCCAATTCACCACCAGCGGAGCAGCTCCTGAATTTGATAAGCGACGATGCGTCAGGTTACAGTCTGGATGTCTGGCTTGTTTCTGCTCACTAATATGAGCAGAAGTGTCTAAACTCATAGCAATAATAAGTCAATTGATTTGCTTTCGGGGAAGCTTAGACTTGTACTTGTGGCTCTGGGGAGAGACGATAGGTGCGATGCATCTGGTTTTTGTGTGTGTAAGCTTACCTTTGCCTTGGGCCAAGTTGCGGTTGAAGCCCAGTGGACTGACAAACTCAAAGAGGAAGACAGCGATGGCGGTGACAATGAGCAGCATCACAAACATCATCACCCAAACGGATGCACTGAAGGGCTCTGAGAGGAGGGACGGAGGGAGTAACAGAGTTAAAGAGAAATCAAGAACACCGTGGAGAAGCGGCAGAGGAAAAAAAAACGAGGG
>OMMV01194698.1:0-15609 GCA_900302635.1 Chatrabus melanurus
TATCCCAGCAGTCATTGGGCGAGAGGCGGGGGACACCCTGGACAGGCCGCCAGTCCATCGCAGGGCCACACATAGACAGACAAACACAATTACACTCTCACTCACACCTACGGTCAATTTAGAGTCATCAGTTCATCTAACCTGCATGTCTTTGGAAGTGGGAGGAAGCCGGAGCACCCAGAGGGAACCCACGCAAACACAGGGAGAACATGCAAACTCCACACAGAAAGGAACCGTGCATGGTGGGAATAGAGACAACATATTCTAAGAAATGTTGACGAATCAGTACTCCAGATCTTTTTTGGAAGAAAAGAATGCTGTGTGCTCCAGTCCAGATCAAAGATGAAAAGGACCATCCAGACTGTTATCAGCAAGTCCAAAAGCCAGGGTCTGTCATGGTATGGGGTTGTGTCAGTATCCTTGACAAAGGTAATTTACACTTCTGTGATGGCAGCATTAATGCAGAAATGTACATTGAGATTTTCGAGCAACATAATGCTACCTTCAAGACTACGTCTTTCCCAGGGACATCCATGCATTTTTCAACAAGGCAAAGCAAAACCACATTCTGCACACATTACACAGGCATGGTAGTGGAATAAGTGGGTTAGGGTACTGGACTGGCCTACCTGCAGTCCTGACCTGTCCCCAATAGAGAAAGTGTGGAGAATTTTGAAGCGAAAAATGCAACAGCAACAATCCCATACACCTCACACCTCAAGATGTGTTTGCAAGAAGAATGTAACAAAATAGCACCTGAAACGTATCATCGCTTGGTATCCTCAAGTGTTGTCAGAAGGAATGGCAACATTACAAAGTAGTAATTGCTTTAGCGTCCCAACTTTTTTTGGAATGTGTTTCACGCCTTAAATGCAGGAATGGATGCATATTGACAAATGAAATGAAGTTGACCAGAAAAACATGAAATATCTTCGGTTCATCCTGTTTTCAATGAAATAAATGTCAAAATAAATGTAAGAATCACTGTGGGGTTTTTTGTTTTTTTTTGCATTTTCCATACCATTTCTTTGTGCCTTGTATAATAACATTAATTAGCCTTTTAGCTTCTGCTTGCTAGCATAGTGTTTGTGTTATAAATAAATAATGCACAGATTAAATTCATTTTGGTTCTTGTTACATGAAGCAGTAGCACCACATTTCAAAAATAAATGCAACTTATAGACTGATGCAATTTATATACGTTTTTTTTCCTTTTCATGACACCCCCCGCCTCTTGCCCATTGACCACTGGGATAGGCTCCAGCACCCTCCGTGACCCTTAATTGGAGTAAGCGGGTATAGAAAATGAATGAATGAATGACACACTTTTGGAAAGATGCGACTTATACTCCAGTGTGACATATAGTCCGGAAAATACGGTATATTGTGGTATCACTGAATGACAAAGAAATAATTGGCTTGAATCAGTGTGAAATATGTAAGGCATGGGTGTTGCCCTCTTAGAGTATCCATTCTAGTTTCATATCAATACCGAACAATGGAAATGTCACGAGCCAATGTGCCTGCAAGAAACATTGCTGTACACCTATACAAGCACCCAAATGACAACCGTTCTTCATGGACAATGTGGTCCCCCACCGCCTGCTGAAACATCAACACCACTGCAGCGTTGGTGCCGCAGTAGGCCCAATGGCCTACTACTTTCGTTACCCTGCATACTCTGAAACTTATTGAAAGATATGCTTATTCCATATTCTCACGACATCATTCCATATTGTCTGGTTTTATTGAAAGATGTAGCTGCTCACAATTTTTTATATTTAAGTCATAAAAATGATTATCTTCAGCACCACTATAAACTTCTTCCCGAGTATAGAAATAAAGGATTCACAATGTTTTATCACCAATATGCACAAAATTTGCCTTGTGTGGAAATACTTTGAGATTTTGACCTTTGTGTGTTCAGATATGTTTGACCGTTCAACCAGCATGTGGTTCAAAGGTCAAACAGCAGTGCTACACTGCATATGCTAGTGTTAACATCATGGAGTTGAAGAAAGAGTCGACCTTCAATTGTGAAATGGCATGCCAAAAAAATGATGTAAAATGGAAAAAGTACCATGAACACAGCTAATAAAGTTCGGCCTTCAGAGATCCTGTTGGTAAAAACATTGGATCAAATCTGGGCAAATTTCACCCTGAAGTTTTGCTGGAGATCTGCTAGACACAGGTAAGACAACGTTCACACAGGTGTGCTGTGTCAGTTCTCAATACTAATGTTAGTTACAGTTCCAATGTGTTTAATTTGTTTCCCAAAATGAGTCAACGGGGAGGCTAATGTTTTCTAGCTTTATTAGATGTATTTTTCTGAGTTGGAAACTGGACATTTGGGTCTGCAAGCTTACACCGAATGCAGCATGAACTTTGAACCTTGCGGATATGCTTCCTCCTTCATGTCGTCTGCAGAATCTCTCAATGTTTGCCATGGAATCTGCCAAAATAAACACTTTACCACCAGCAAACTTAGCTGTAATTTTGTGATATACCACAGAAATAAAGGTACTTTATTTCTGGATTTCAACAAAAAGTCAGTTTGTCTGTCTAAAATCTGTTAAAACACTGATTTTGTTCATAATAGAATGAATAAGTTATATTACTGTGCTGATATGTGAAAATGGTACTACAAACCATTGTCATCTACAATATACAAACACAGATATTACATTGACATGCTGCAGTACTACTACAAGTTCAAGGTTGTTTTGGAGAAGCGGACTTTCTTTGCAGACTGTCAGACAGGTGATGTGGCTGCTGGAGGACGTGACAACAGTTTAAACTGGCTGTGGAGGCTCTGATGTATTTTTCTAGTAGGTCTATAACCAACCAACCATCTGTTCAAAAAATATCCGTTGGGAAATGGCACCATGCTATTAAGACCACAACTACCCTCTACCTTAAAAGCTTCTTCACAAAAGCTGTCAACCCTCCCTCTAAATCATTGTTTATTTGCATACTCTCATGAGTCAATCTCAGCATGATCTCACCACTGTTACGCTAAATCCCTCTACTGCCGCCCACTGTTGCAGGAGCTTTAGAACTGAGACTATTTGTCAAATAACAATTAAAGGAAAATCATTATCTACTGTGTAGACATTTTAATATGTAACTGGAGCCTATCCTGCCAGGAAACGGAATGCACCTTAAACAAATCCAGTCAATCACCGGTCTAATGTGTATCAAGAAATGAACAATTGCTCTCCTACTAACAGACAATCTCAAGTCAATAATTAAGCCACATGCCTTTGGATTGTAGGAAGAACACGGACCACCTTGCGATAACCAGACTTTACATATACTGGACAAACCCTGTGTGAAATCACCCATAGGTTTTCTGAAGAGCAGGTTTGAAGCTCAAATGGGGCTGTTCCAAATATCACTATCTTGGCAGTGGTTAACTTACCTACCTCATTCATTCACAAATGAATCCCAAGCATGCCCCCCATCTTGGAATTATCAAAGCTAACTATTAGTGTTTCATTAGCGTGTATTTTTTTGTGGACTGGGTGGTGGTTTTCATAATGGGTGGCTTAGATATGGGTATTAAATTATGACCGGCATATTGCATCAGTAACCATGGAGATAACCTCACCAAGCTTGTGATACCAATACAAACCAAATTTCATTCAAATCCAATGAGTTTTGACAGAAATATGATTTTTTTTTTCGCCCATTATAAGACATAGGGATATTTTGAATATTTGATCATTTTTTTGTGAAGTTGTCAGTGCGTAGATTCTTACCTAAATTTAATGGGGCAATCCTTGGGTGATCATCTACCCATCATACAAAAAAATCATGGTGATCTCTCAAAATCTGGAGACAGGAAATTGTTCACAGACAAATAAACAAACCAACCAACAAGCGCACGCCGATGAAAACATAACCTCCTTGGCGGAGGTACTCAACATGAATGAGTCAGTAAAATAATCAAAAGAAGGAAGAAAAAGTCACAACTGCACACTGTTCTGCCATTGTTGGCATAATTTGAACATTATATTAACCGCCTTTTGGCTTCATAGATGGTTGAATGGATTGGCAAACCTGCAATACCATGTTTGATGTTGTAGCTTTTTAACCCCGCGTTGTTTAACAATTTCAACAAACTGCTGCATAGAGACAGCATATTCTATGAAATGTTGACCAGACAAACGCCAAGAAGAACTGTCAGAAAAACTCTCTGGGTGTTTGTGGAGTTTCAGACTGAGCTGTGCTGTCCAACAGCAGACAGGCTTCTACCATCAAACCTCAGGTTTTGGATATTTGATTGACTGCTGAGTCCTTTATGAAGTGGTGGTGCAGGTTTTTCCAGCAAAAAGTCTTGTCTGTCTGAAGCACTGTGTTATTTACTGGACTTCTATAAGATGTGGTGTCAAACCTATCTGACAGTGAGATCTGCCTGAACAGACAAAAATAACATGAAGGGCCCTTCTTTGACAAAGTGGCTATCTGGTCATGAATGACATATAATACACAGTAAAATCTAAATAAATTAAAATAATCACAAGGACACTGTACAAACACTGATAACTTTTTATGTCCTGGCTCTACAAAGCATCATCAGTCTTTTTAACAGGTGATTCAAATGACTGCCCCAAAACCAATAAAAGTTTACAACATATATCTATCTCCAACACAAAAACATTTTTTCAGTTAATTATCATTAATAACTACAATATTACATTAATGTTATGCATACATGTTATGCACCCGCCATCAAGATAGAGCCCCATGTGCCATGCCAAAGTCTTCAGCAATGCATCACTCCGCCTGATGCACCAGCTAGTGTCAGAAAACTCTAAAGCCCCATCTGTTCCATGAGCAACTTTAGACATTGCGTCACAAATACTTAAAAAAAAGCAAAATGCGTTGATACTCCAAGTGTGTAATTCCAATTGAATGTTGCTCCATGTGCTGTTGATGTATCTCTTGGTTCCCAGCCTGTGTTGTATTTTTAACACAACTCAATGTTCCTTAAAGTTTCTTCCCAATGGACAAATGTAAATGTAATGTAAATCAAACATAATTTAATAGCCTTAACCACTTGAGAAGAAAGGGGAATAAAGTTTTTGGTCATGGTTCAATGCTGAAAATATTGCACAGACTATTTTATTACACTTTTCCAGTTCTGGACCATTTGTCTGCTCGGGTGGTTGCCATCCAGGACCCAAGGTGGTTCTATATTATGATTGATGGGGCAACGTGCAGCACCAGTGCATGCTGTCAGACCCGAGCTGAAACTTTTCCCAATACATACACCAAAAGTTGTCCACCTCTTGGACTTTAATTCGTAGTAAGAAACTATTACATTTAATGTGCATTACTCCAATTTCTTTCTTCACAAAATTGATTTGTTAATGCAAAAACCTGTCCATAAACCTAATTTACTTTCCATCATTGATTGCAGATCAAGCACCCTATAATTAAGGCTCTGCAGCCATTTCAGCTCACAGTAAAAGTACTTTGTGACTGAGTTATTTGGAACATTATTTAATTAATGTTTGAGGATTATGTTTAATTTCGTTTGCATTGTGCAGACTGATGAAATGGAGGCCATACAATAACTGAACCTGAAATTTTTGCACTCACAAATGTAAACCGGTGATGTTGAACTGGTTCATTATCTAAACCTATTTTCTGAAACATTTTATGTGTGAAACTCCAGATGAAGTGAATTAATTTGTGGCACAGCTCAGTGTCACGTTTATTCGAAGGTTGTGTTTTGTTCCCAGGTCCTTGTCCTGGGAACAAAACACAACGACTGAATTAAATTTGTGTCTGCAATTTGTCAATGCAATTCAAACCTTGCTCAAAGTTAATTATCTCTGAAGATGAAGCAAACTGTAAATGTCATCCTGCGTGTGATTCTGTTATATGAAATGTTGAAATGGAGAACCGTGGTGACAGAATTTGAAATGTGATGAGAAATATCTTCATCAACCCAATTTGCAAAGTGTGACTGCAATAAGGAACAGCAACAGTCAGTGTCACTTATACAGAATTTAAGTTTCACAATTTAAGTGAGTGACAAAACTGTTTTTCTGTTACAATAAAAATAAACATAGAATTTTCATATTATCATAAAATTCACAGGTGGAAGATGAAGGACAGCAGGCAGCTGCAGCCAACAGACAAATTAACAATCTGCAAGGAACTTTGAAAGATTTTAGCAGCCTTCAGAGAAAACTGAGAAAGTTTGTTACACAACAAATTGATAGATAGAACATCTGGTCCCCTTTCCACACAGTGGCAGGATGTGCTTACATTGTTTAATGATGGCACTGTGGTGGTTTTAGCCACTAGTACCCAAGCAGTGGTGGCCTTGGTGGCCCCCAGACCCAGGCTTAGGTTAACTTGAAGCTACAAATAATTTCAACCACACCTGCTCCTACTTTCCATCATGCATGTGGTGATAAGGTTATTTCATGGAACAAGCCCAGACATGTCCAGTAGGTGACAGTGTTCAGCATGTGACACACAGGTCTATGGGATATCAGATAAGCAAAGAAAACTTACTTTTTGGCTAGATCTGGTGCATCAAACTTATCCCTTACAGGCTGTTCTTATTATATGCCCTGCTCTGTTAGCATAGGCAGTTCTCAAAAATTGAGTGACTGTGCAAGAAGGAGACTAGTGAGGGAAGCCAACAAGACACCCATGACAACTCTGACGAAGTTATAGGCTTCTCTGGCTGTGATTGGAGAAATTGTCCTACATAGGTAGTTCCTGAGATATTCAAGAAATAATTTTTCCATAGCAACCAAGGTTACCATAGCAACTAAATCAACAAATCATGAAAGCCATTCCTAAGACCTTTCATATGAACTTAACATCAAGTCTCTATCTTAAGTGGTTGCTAAGATATGACAGAAAGTTGCCTTGGCGGGACATCATAACGGACAGACAGACAGACAGACACGGGGTCGGGCTCCTGGTGGAGTACCACTAGGTGGTCTATCCGTTTCGTGGGACATCCCACAATAATTGATGTGAATGAAGTCCAAAGCTGTTATGTCCTGTCATTTTGTCTTGTGATCTCTGTGTTCTGTGTTTAGAGTTTATCACCTTGTTTTATTTTTATGAGTTCTCCAGTCCTGTGTTTATCCTCTAGTTTGCTCCTCAGTCACGTCTTAAGTTACTTTAAGCATTAAGTAGTTTCAGTTTACCTCTTGTTAATTTATCTTGAGTTTTCTTATGCACATAGTAATTGTTCACAGTGTCTGACACTTGTCTCTGTGTTCTTTGTAGCCTGTCTCTCACTGCACACCTGTAGTCACTTAGAATCACAAGCACCTGTGTCTCGTCTCATGATTATCTGTTCACTATTTAGTTGGTCACAATCCAGAGTTCAGTTCAGTTTGGTTAGCGCTTCTGTACTGTTTCACTCCAAGTTTGTCAGCACTTTGATATTTTGTACCGTTGCACTCTGTTTATCTATTCCCCCGGTGAGTACGGTTGTCTGTCTGTGTCTGGCTCTCAGTTTGTCTGAGTCTTGTTCCCTGTGTCTGAGTCAGTCCTCTGCTGTTGTCTGTCTGGTTCCTGTCTTGTCCGAGGAAATCCTCTGTCCTGGTTGTGTCTCTGTCCTTGGTCCTGTGTCACCTTGTGTGTACTCAGTTTTTTCCCTCCAGAAGATCTCCTGGTTTTTGGACTCATTCCTGGATCCCCCCATTCACCTTTTTGGTTCTGACCTCCACGTCTCCCTGGACTCTTCCCGGTTTGTTCATTGACTTGTTTATTTTTATAAATAAATTATTTAATTTGATCTTGGTTTTGGTCTGTCTGCGTTTGGGCTCTGAAAAAATACAAATCATAACAAAAGCATATTCAGTGACTTGGAAATGTTCATGTATTGATCCTGAGTTGTATAAAGAAAGCGATGATTTACTTGTGTTATGCTAAAGGGTGCCATTGTTTATGCAACCCATCATTTTGGCTTAGATATTTTTATTTAATTTATATTAAGTTGTAGAGATTTGGTTTCATTTTGAGTTGAAAGAGGATAATTTTAGAAATTTTTATATTGAGAAGCTTGATTTTTTTTTTTTTTTTTTTTTTTTTTTTTTCAAAATGCGGTAAAGAAATTAAAATGTGTAAAAGCCCAAGGGGGTGAATACTTTTGCGAGGCACTGTATGCTGTTGTACATCAACATGTTCTCATTCATATCAAATACTGAAACTTTTTCTAAATAAGTGGCATCAGTAGAGTGATGCGTAACATACCCCTATGTAGGTCCTGCTGTGTACCTTAACATGGACCATTTGGCAATGTACAGGTTGTACCACAGGGGGGCCCAGTTCATATGTACTGCAGGCACAGCTTCTTAAAGGCACAGTATGGTTAGGTTTAATCATATGTTTTATTATAGGTTTGGGTTCAGGTGAAAGAGTGAGTAAATTACGGCAACCAGTGCTGCACGCATCCATTCCATTAGTTCTGCTTCCTGACCTTACAGCACAGGGAATGACCCCCTTCAATAATAATCTACTTTCGGCTTCTCCCAGTTTCAGCTCGGGGTCACCACAGCAGATCCCACATGGATCTGCATGTAGATTTGGCACAAGTTTTACACCGGATGCCCTTCCTGACGCAACTCCACATTACATGGCGAATGGGCAGGTGTGGGGTTCAAACCGGGAATCTTCCACACTGAAAGCGGTTGCAATAACCGCTGATGTTCACGTCTTCACAGTGATATTAGGGGATTCAAATCACAATATGTAGACTGGGGTTCGATTCCCGGTGTGTGCGTCAAGTTACCTGTCTGTGTCCTTGGAAAGACACTTCATCTGCACTGTCCCAGTCCACCCAGCTCTGAATGGGCACCAGCCTTGGGTGCGGAAGGAACCTGCGATGGACTCACATCCCAACCAGGGGGAGTCATAGATTCTCATCCACTTCATGCTAGGGTACCCAGGGATACGCACCAGCTTGATGGGTCGCATGGCCTGTACAGGACTTGCTTCTTCTAAATGTATATAAAGTGAAAGGAGCAGCACTGCATAAACACCTCTCACTTACAAACATTTGGAAATGCTGTGCATGTTGTTGTTCTTTACCAGACAATTTGTGACACAGTGGGTGAAGAATACACCCCCACCCCAAAAATGCTTTATTTAGGAATAAAGTTTGCCATGAAACATTTTTCTCCCGTTGTTTTCAGTGATCATTAAATCCAGGGACTTCTATTAGCTGCAAGCCAGATTAAAGTGCAAAATGTCAGCACGTCTTCTGAAATAAGAGACCTCCTGCAAGTGGATGCTGAAACCCTGCAGGTGGCTACGTGTAGGAGAATTGGTGCCATCCGTCTGGCTGCAGTGTATTTCCATCCATTTACCAACAAAATTACATGAATTTGTATCTGAGGAACCCTCAAGAGTCACTGAAAATACTGTAACTAGCTGCAGGTATTGTTTTCTGTCTTGCATTCCCTCAACTTTCTCCTGCCATTTCAAATTTCAGTCTATCCTCTTCTCCAATTTTTCTACCTTATTTCTTCTTTCTCTTCTACTTTCCTCAACTTTCATTTCTCTCTCTGCCCCTTGCAGTCATATTCTATTTCTCTTCATCCCTCCTTTCTTACCTCCGCCACCACATTCCATCTGTTCCTATCTCACTTTTCGGGACATTTACTCAATCTTATGCCATCAAGGCTGCAAAATTTTATGTCACTTTCAGGCATCTGCTTTTCACTAACAAAATAATTTCAGATGTAGTTTCCTGCTGTAGTTATCAGTCCAAACTGATATTCAACCACAACATGTACAAGTGATGAATGGAAAGGTTTGAACTATGATGCCCTTATGAACTAAGAAATGATGCAGGGATATACAAGGAGGTGTGATACAGTTCATACAGTGCAACATGATGTTGAAACATACAGACACAGACATACAGAACATTGTTTGCATTTGATACAAGATGTTTGACGTTATTGAATGCATATACTGCATGTGAACCCCTCCCCCGAAAACAGAATTTATAATGCATGTGTCACAAATGCCTTTTGTTTTTGAGTCTGGGCTGAGGTGACATGTGAGAGAAATTGAAAAGAAAATAGAGAATTATCAAACACAGCCTAAAGCAGAAACATTTTCCGCCTCAAGAACAAGCAACACCACTGAAGAATAACCCTTCAGTAATTCTATAAATAAAAAAAAATTCTATATTTGATTAGTAGAATATTCATAAGTATGATCAAATGTGTTTCAGCCATTAGTTCAGGTAACTGCTGATCTTCATAGTTCAGTCAGGACCACTTTAGTCAAAAGGAAAGCTTTGTTTCATTGCAATAATTTTTATTGCTCTTTTTGCATGTGCTTACGTGGAAAAACCTCCCTGCTCCTCCATGCATGGAAAGGTTATAGCAGGGAGGCAGCAGCAAAGACCCCAAGCATGGGGCACAGAACAGAGCAGGCAGTAGTGACAACGAAAGGACAGTGAGCAAGCCGGACAACAAACAAGAAAAACAGGAGGAGCTGGGGTAGGGGTGGCTTGCAATTCAGCTTGCGGAAGAAGCAGCTGTGCTGGCTGTGGCAGTTACATAGGGCGCTCTATGAGGAACATGCCTATTGAAAGCATATGAGGGAGTCAGCTGATGTGGGCTGGCTGCCATCAGCTGATGTGCCCTGATCTTGACTTTGTGGCCTCCCACAACTAATACTATGCTCAATTTTTTGATGACCATATTTAACACTCAGGGCCCGGCATTGGCAATCTGTGGCGCATGGTCTAAAACACACATCACAAATGCATTTGTTGTGTGTCAAACTCCTTTTTCGTATTTAGGTGCAAAATGTGAGCACAAAATGGGGTACCGGGTGGAAATGGGTGGCATTTGTCCTCGTAATTAGTCATTGGGGTTGTTTTGGGCATAGCATGAAATAAACCAATCAGATAGTGATCTTTTATCCCCAGAGTGCACCAGGTGGACAGAGCTCTTAGAAAGTGAAGTAAAGTGAGTTTCTGTTGAGTTAACAGATCTGTGCTTTAAATGGGGCCATCTGCATCAACCTGTCAGAGCACACCAATGGACAACAGCCACCAAAGCTCCCTGAGGTGATCCAGAAAGATGACCTTTCTTTTTTTCCCCCATGAGCATTTACCTTTAATTTAATTGTTGTTTTCAATTCATTTGCACTGTGTATACAAACTTGGTGTATGTGTGTTGTGAACCTGCTTATGTAAAATCCCACAAATACACTGTGCTCGACTTTACACCAGGTTTTTTTCTGGTCTATGGCACATTATCTGCTGTCCCATTTTTAGACTAACGCAACCATGGTCACACAAGTGAGGGCAAGGACACTCACAAGTTAAAGGACAAGGACACTGGAAATGAAAACTACAGCTGTGATGGTTATGAACTACCCATAACACTTGGACCGTCAGCCTGTGGTACTGCTGGAATGACATTGCATCAAATGAGTGGCTACTGAAGGAGACCAATGTGAGGCATCCTACTTGCATTGCAAGGGAACTTTCGTTTCAAAACTGCAGTCATGTGGCTTGTTTCACTGATCATGATCCAGTGTGCAGGTGCCTTAGTGCTGAGGGCCCCAACAACTGGACAAGGCCAACGGAATGCCCACATATCATCTGGCAGAAGAAGAAGATAAGTCCAATACATGCCCTGGGGCCCAGTATGATGGTACTTATCCCCAGATACCATAGTGAGAAGTGGAAGAGAGCATACAACTCCCCCTGGATTGGATGCCAGTCCATCACAGGTTATTTCATCAACCAAGGCCCATTTACAGCTGGGTGGTTTGGGATGATGCAGATGAAGTGTCTTGTCCAACAACACAGAGAGCATGCCTGAAGCACACACCTATAATTGGACCCTAGTCGATATATTGGTAATCTAGGGCTGACTCTAGAATAGAATATAATATCTGCCACAGCCAGGTGAAGCATGGGCATGCCCTTGGCCTTGTCCAGCCACTGGGGACCTCAACACTCAGGCACATATGTGCTCGATCATGCACAGAGAAATGGCCAAAATTGCAATGCTGAGGCTCCCTCACAGTGCAAGTGATACTCCTCATCTTAGTCTCCCGAAGTAACTGCTCATTTGACACAAAGTCATTCCAGCGGTACCCAAAGATCCTCCGAAGAGGCCGAGTACCAAAGAAATCCAGTTGTCGCCTTAGGTCACTGGTTAGCATCCAAGTCTCACAACCATACAGTAAGATAGGTAGCACCAGGAACCTAAAGACTTACTGGCATTGCCATACACCTCTGTCGAGTGACCTCATGACTCCATGAGCTTTACCACATACAGATACAATTCCAGTAGAGAAAGCCATTAAAAGCTTGGATCTTAGTCTTGATTCAGGACAATCGCAAACCCAGACACTCCGATCCCTCACTCAGCTTCTCAAGTGCTGCAATCAGGGTATCCATTGATTCTGCAAAGACTGCATCATCGTCCTCAAAGTCAAGGTCAGTAAAACTTTCCTTGCCAATAGAAGCACCTAAGTTGCTGGCTTAGTTTTCACTGGGAAAAAAAACTCAGAGTCTCTGCCTCCACAACCATACAGCACTCACAGTAACTGTGTATAGGCTGGCTAAGATATCTAGCAACTTCTTGGGGAACGAATTCTCAGGATGTCCCAGAGAGCAGCCCGTTCAACTGAATCAAACGCTTTGTGAAAATCAACATATGCTGCACAGAAGCACTGCACTGCCGATATTCGCACTTGCATTCTATGAGTACTCGCAGGGCTAGAATACAGTCAATGGTTGATGAGCAAATTGGTGGAACTGAATCCAATTAAGAATAATCTTTGCAAGCACCTTCCCCGGCACAGAGAGCAGTGGAATACTCCTATAGTTGTTGCAATCCATGCAATCACCCATTCCTGTCCAGATTGGGACAGCAAGTCCTTTCTTCCAGTTTGTAGGGATGATACCTGTCTCCCAGATTGAAACAAAAATTCCTTGTAATGCATGGAGAACAGCATCTCCACCCACCTGGAGGAGCTCAGCTCTGATGTCGCAGATCCCTGGTTCACAGTTGACTGGAGAATCAGCCACAAGAATCCTGGCACTGGAGGTGTCTAAACATCCCAGCAAGAGGACCGGCCTTATACAACTGCTCAAAGATGCCGACCCAACGTGGCAGAACAGCAGAGGCATCTGTCATGACTGAAGTGTCTTCTGCCATAACTGCAGTGGGACGAGGTGTAGGTTTGGAGGAACAAAGTGCTTTGATTACTCTGTAAGCATGTCAAGAGTCACTAGACCACAGATGGTGTGTCACCTGATCACAGTTTCCTCTAACAAACGGCTGCTTTCTCAGCTCCATGTCCATCCTAGAATTTCCATCAAGCAGCGCACTACAACTCCTCTGGATGATATTTAGAGTGCCCTGAGATATGAAACACCTCCTCCTATGGACACTGGTGACTCCAATACAATGCTCAGCAACTTTCAATGTGTGGTTTACAGAAGAACTCCCACAATCCATTCGGATCACCAGTTGTGTCCATGCCTGCAAGTCCCCCAGCAGATTGCATGCAAATTCCTGAGAACCAGTCTGATCTTGAAGTCTGGCCAGATTCCTTCTTGGACATTGAGCAGGCAGCAGTCTGCAAGACTACAACTGAATCCTCAGGGAAGCCACAAGTCTGGAGTCAAAATTCATAAACCCGGCACTTCTGTAGACTCTACAGTTCTGCAGAATTCTCCAGCATTTTCCTACAAGGACACGGTCAATCTCCTTGGCAACACCACCAGTAATAGAATACCATGTCCAGCAGTGTACATCTGTATGTTGAAACCAGGATCCACTTGTAACCCCTGACTTTTTGCAAAGTCAAGGAGCATTGTGCCATTTTCACCATGGTTATCAGATCCATGCAGTCGTCGCAGCCATCCCTGCCAGTGCTAGTGGTTGCATTGAAATCACCCATGACCAATAAAGTGTCACCTCTAGGGCAGTCGTCAATCACCGCCTGAAGCTGTCAAAAAAGGTCTCCCTTACTGAGACATTACTCACTGTAGTTGGCGCATAGACTGAGACAACAGACACAACACCCAGTGAATGCTTGAGCCTGAGCGTTATACTATGCTCATTGACAGGGGGTGACATTCGACACCATTGGAAAGAGCTGGTTTGCCACAGCAACTGCCACTCCCTCCGTACGCCGACAATTGCGGCAACCACACCAAAAGTAGATGTATCCATCCACAGAGGTCTGGCCACTTCCAGGTCTTCATACTTCAGACAGTGCAGCCACTGCAATGTGGAGTTTTCCAAGCTTTATTGACAGCAGTGGAAGATGTCATCCTTTCTGACAAAAAGGATGTTCCAGGTGCCCACCCACATGAGCCACCTCAGGTCTGGACCTGGGCAGTGGACAACCCCTCAGCACCGCACCAGCCACCATCCTTCAAATATGAGACCCTTGGTGCTCTCCTGTGGTTTCTTCTTGTGCAGCGATGAGACAACAAACGGCTTTCCCCCATCCTCTTCATAGTGCATGCTTCATTCTGATGGAAGACAGCTGCAGAGTTACTCCCATGGAGAGTGGAAACAAGAATCTTCCTTTTCTGAGTTTTAGCTTCAGAATGTATTTTTATGGTGGCTAAAGTGCTGATCCTGCTGCCAACCCCCAAAAGGAATTACCTGCGTGTTGGAGGACCACCTACAGTTCCCAGTTGCATAGACAATGGCCAGCGTACACACACATAAATACATAAAATGCAGCATCACATCGTAACAATTCTTCTTCGTTCCGCTGCTCCCGTTAGGGGTCACCACAGCAGATCATCAGTCTCCATCTCATCCTGTCCTCTGCATCTTCCTCTGTCAACTACCTGCATGTCCTCCCTCATCACATCCATAAAACTCATCTTTGGCCTCCCTCTTCTCCTCCTGCATGGATGCTCCATCCTCAGCATCATTCTCCATATATACCCTGGGTCCCTCATCTGCACATGTCCAAACCATCTCACTTCTCTGAATTTGTCTCCAAACCGTCCCACCTGTGCTGTCCTTCTGATATGTTCATTCCTAATCCTGTCCATCCTCGTCACTCCCAGAGAAAATCGCAGCATCTTCAGCTCCGCCACCTCCAGCTCTGCCTCCTGTCTTTTTGTTAGTGTCACAGTCTATAAGCCGTACAACATAGCTGGTCTCACAACTGTCTTGTAAACCTTCCCTTTCACACTTGCAGATATCCTTCTGTCACAAATCACTCCTGCAACTTTTCTCAACCCACTCCACCCTGCCTGCACTCTCTTCTTCACCTCTCTACCACATTACTTACTTTGGATAGTTGACCCCAAGAATTTAAACTCATCTACCTTCACCACCTCGACTCCTTGCAACCTCAGTATTCCACTGTGCTCCCCCTCATTCAGACACATGCATTCCGTCTTGCTCCTACTGACTTTCATTCCCCTTCTCTCCAGAGTGTGTCTCCACCTCTCCAGGCTAATCTCAACTTGCTCTCTACTCTCACTACAGATCACAATGTCATCTGCAAACATCATAGTCCATGGAGACTCCTGTCTGATCTCATCCATCAACCTGCCCATCATTTCAAACAAGAAAGGGCTCAGATGTAATCCCACCTCCACCTTGA